>BCLG01000061.1:211325-257081 GCA_001602295.1 Zoysia matrella
GCGGGGTGGGGCGCGGCCGAGCGGGCGAGCACGGTGGCCGGTGCGAGGGTGGGCGCGGTGTGTGTGTGTGTGTGAGGCAGAGTGACAGCCGGGAAGTCCGCTTATACTCTATGTTTGTCGAGTGTCACAACGTTTTGCCGAGTGCTGGATCCGTTTTGCCGAATGCCCAGATCTTGGCACTCGGCAAACATCTGCCGGATCTAGTTTGCCGAGTGCCTGGATCCTAGCACTCGGCAAACATAGAGTATTCTTTTCGGAAACTTTGTTTCCCGAGTGTCTACTAGCTGACACTCGACAAACCGTATTTTTATTTTATTCTTTTATTCTTTTCCATAACGTGTTTTACTAAGTTTATTCGAATGTGCTTTGAAAATACCTTGTCAAATTCACTCAACAATGCATATTCGTTGCTTGCACGAATATTAGACCATTATTTGATGCAGTTATAACTCAAAATCAATTTATACGAATTAAAGTTCTATAATTGTAGTAAATTGATTAAAATTATCAAACGGATCCGAAAATTCACCAAAATTTCACATGAGACAATCTATGTTGGTTATTTCCTATACAAAAAGTTTTGAAGTGAAACCTCAACTCGACCATCACTTTGACTCTAAATCTCAAGGAATTCTTCGCAATAGTAAGATTTTTGTTTGGAGATGCTTCAATTTCTAAGCAGCGTACGTGACAACTTGTGCGAAACGCGCTCAATTTTTTATCACATGTTCCACATATGATATCATGAGATCTTGACAAATCTCATGATTTTCAGACTTTGTTTGTTTTTTATAGAATTTTAAAACAATTCGGTCACACTTTTATGGTCATGTTTCGTGGACAAATATGTTCGAAATTTTCTATTACTTCCCGGATAAGGCCTCACATTAGACTCAATAACATGAATATAAATTTTTTATTCATTTTATTGCATTATTCGAATCACTTGCTGTTCAAATTTGACTTATCTCCAAAAATTCTATTAAATGAAATAAATTAACTAAATATAGCAAAAAGATCAAAAAATGTAGCATACACGGTATGTGGGCAGAAAAAAAGTTAGGAAGGCAGGTAAAGGAAAAAAAATCAAATGCTTTGCCGAGTGTTCTGAGAATACACTCGGCAAACATTTCTTTTGCCGAGTGTCAAAGATGGCACTCAGCAAATTGTAACGCTTTTTTGCCGAGTGTCAACGGCAGGCACTCGGCAAACCGTAACGGTCGCAAACGGACGTCAGGTTTGCCGAGTGCAGGGAACTTGACACTCGGCAAACAAAAGGTTTGTCAAGTGCTGAACTTACAACACTCGGCAAAGAAGGGCTTTGTCGAGTGTTTTATGTACGCCGTGCGTTGTTGTTGTGACACTCGACAAACATCTAGTTTGCCGAGTGCCCGTAGAATTGCACTCGGCAAACCTCCTGGCACTCGGCAAAGAGCCAGTTTCCGGTAGTGACATTTTAAGAAGGGAGAATTGGTTTTGTAACATCCAAAGATCATTACTTTAGAAATATACTATAAAATCTTTCAAGTTGAGTTTGATACCATTAAAAGATTCTCCATTTGGATATATACCATTCTGTGACGTTTTCAGTCTATCCTGTCTTCCCTCGACATCCGCTTGTCACCTGTCTTCTGCACGTGCAACAATAGTGGCTGGAGCGCCATGGATGCTGCTCGCAGCTCTCTTCTGCAACAGGCCCTAGCCCCTAACTTCTATCGCTCACTGACCAAAGCACGCAAGTAGCATGCTCTTCCCCGGCCAGCACGGAAGCAGCAAGTCCTAGAAGACCATAGCAGCAAGCGAATCTACTTTTCTCCCTCTCATTATCTGATTCCAGAGATTCTGAGGATTCTTGCAGGAGGAAGAAATGGGTGAAGAGCAGTAGCCACCATAGCAGCAAGCGCAAGGACAGGAGGAGCTCCGGTGAGCATCCCTGGAGACGGCCATGGTTGAAGGGGCTGGCAGCCTGTTGCGTTGAATAGCGGAAAGAGAATTCTGTGTCGGCATCCATGGCGCTTCAGTTCTGTTTTTTTTTTTTTGACATCCTTCAGTCCCGGCTGTTGCTAAACAGAGAGATGCTAGGATGGACAGAAAACGTCTCTTTGTGGTATATACCTAAACAGAGAATCTTTCGGTGGTATTAAAGCGAACTTGAAATATTTTATGATATATTTCTAAAGTTGTAATCTTTAGATATTACAAAACCAATTCTTCCTTTTAAGAAGCCTATTAGGTAAAACAGAGGTGACATGCTTTGGGAGGTTCTTTGATGTTGTTCTCTTATTAGTATGGCAGTCATGAAAATAATAACTTTATTTGACGTATAATGTGTAATATAACAAGGGGCATGTCGAGAGCATGAAAAACTGGTATATGCAAATCCAAGTTCACTGTTACAACAAGCAAATACCCATTCTAGGCCACATGGAACAAGAAGATTCTTGAAATGATAAATATGTTTTCGTATCTGCTTACCAGTGGGTGCACGTGTGTCTAGCCCAGATGGATTAGCTTGCTGTCCCTGAGCATGACGTGTAACACCAGGAGGAGCTCTCCTAACGCTTGGTCCTGCTCAAATAAATCGTGAGCAGGGAGGTCTAGGTAACTATTAGCATACACTCACTGTCGAATTAGCAATCTGATTTGTCTCATATATACAAATGATGAAAGGTCCTTATGTGGTATTTAAAAGCATTGTTTGAAATGAAAATATGACATATGTGGCATGAGTGCAAAATATTTATATATGCAGTGAAACAATTAGACCCATGGGGTACCATCATATAAACTATTTTTTTAATGACGCAAAAGGATTTATTAATCAAATGGCAAGGATCTCATAGGCTATAAAGCCGTGTAGAACTCATTATTCTCACATAAAGTTATTTTAAGAAGCCTGTTAGTGAAAAGAGTATCATGCTTTGGAAATGTTCCGTGATGTTGTTGTCTTATATATTGGCGTGGCAGTCCCGAAAATAGTAACTACATAATGTGTAATATAATAAAAGGCATGTCTTGAGCTTGTAAACTGGTACATACAAATCCATTGTCACTGTGACAACAAGCATATACCCATTCTTGGTCACATGGCACAAGCAGACTCTTGAGATATAAATATGCTTTCGTATCTACTTATTAGTAGGTGCATTTGTGTCTTGTCCTGCTGGATTTGCTTGGTGTCCCTGAGCATGATGTGGAACACCAGGAGAACCACTCCTAACACTTGATGCTGTGCAAATAAATCGTGAGAATGAAGGTCTATAGATCTACATAGAATAGTAGCATATAGGAATTGTAGAGTCAGCAAGTCATGTATCAACGACAAAGGAGCCCTGTGTGGTATTTCAAAGCATTATGTTAGTAGCATATAGGAATTAGTATATTTGTATTTATATTTAGGGACAAGTTGTTCTTGTTTGATGTATTTGTCCATAGATCTAGATATGATTATGCTAAGTAGAACCTACTTGTTATATTAGTCGATGAATGTTTAGGCGTCTATGCCACGACATCGGTTCAATGCGCTTTAGTATACTTTAGTCCTAGCTTTTGCTGCCAAGGAGGATTAAAGTATAGTTGGATAATGTGGACATGGTGTACAGGTAATTTTTTTCTTAATTGAATGCGGGCATACCCCACGGTCTATAGAGGTAGGCGGCAGGTGGTGAATGGCCTGTCCATCAATTGAAATCTTTCACGTTCGAGTATGATGTTGGCCTGTTAAAGATGGTGCACTTTAGCTTATTAAACTAAGTCAGAAGGCATCACCCTAGTAGTGCCTAGGTGCCTCTGGAGTTAAGTCCTAAAATATGTTTAGGCTAGATAATATGTATATTCATGAGACTAATTTAGGGAATACAATAGGAGCTTGACTTGTCCATATGCTTAGTACTCATTTGTATTTAGAATAGAGTAGAGTAGTGATCCGATGTGTGTGTCCACTATCATGTTCATATATGCTTACCCCTGTTTAGGACAAACATAGAATGAATACAAAGCAGAGTTGTTGGCTACTAGAGGAATTCAAATCATGTCAAATGAAGAGTGCGACAAGATTTATTATGATTAGAATACAAACCCAAGGTAATGAGTAGATTGAAAACATCTACGGACTTAATGTGTAATGGCCATATGTATGGACCTTTTGTGTATGCACTTCATATGTGTGGACATGTAGCTTAATTGTGTTTTATTATCCATGTATGAATTATGAATTGTATAGTGGTATTGCAACAAATTAGTAAAGGTCATACCAAAACTTGCTGTAATTTTTCTTCTGTTTTCTCAATTTACAATAATTTTCAGGTTCCCAATTTCAATGGTCATTTTATCGCTGAAACGAGTGGTTTACCGGCCAAACCACTCGGTTTTCGTCGCCATCAGTTTCTGTTGGCAGTCCTGAAGTACCACTTGTACCGCCACCAAACCTCAAAAAATAACAAAGACTTAACATTTGTTGCACCGTTTTATTTTGAATAATGTAGTTCCACTTGTACTTGGATAAAATGTGTATGCAGATGAAAATTCCACTTTATAAAGTGAAGAAATGACCCAACATGTTGAAAGTCAACAAACCGACGAATCCGACGGCACCATGTGGCAAGGAGTCAAACCGAGGAGATAGAACGAATATTCTGAAGAATTTCCAAAAGAACCCCGCACAAGACAATTGGCGCCTTTTCCAGGCGGCCTCCACGAACAGGGCCATTCAACTTTTCACTAAAATATGCAATGGATTTTCCTTCTTGCATGAACACAGCACCAATGCAATTCCACTAGTATCACATTCAAGTTCAAAAGCCTTACCAAAATCTAGAAGTTGGAGCAGCGGTGCATGTGTAAGCTTGTCCTTCAGAGTGGCAAAGGGCTCCTCTTGTGTGTGGCGCTTCTTTGTCAACTTATTCATTGAAGCGGTGATGGTGCTAAAATTTTGGACAAAGCGGCGACAAAATCCAGCAAGACCAAAAAAACTTCGCATTTGTGAAACTGTCGTGGGCGTGGGCCAGCACTTGATTGCATTTATCTTGGCTTCATCAACTTCAATTTCCTATGGAGTAACAACATAGCCAAGAAAAGAGACACGATCAGTGCAAAAGGGGCACTTATCAAGGTTACCAAACAAACGTGCATCTCTCAAAGCATCAAAAACAGCACACAAGTGACACAAATGTTCATTCATTTTCTTGCTGTAAATCAAAGTAAACGACCACAAATTTTCCAATGAAAGAACGTAAGACCTTATTCATCAAACTCATGAAAGTACTAGGTACACTAGTCAATCCAAAAGGCATTACTAACCACTCATACAATCCGAACTTAGTCTTAAAAGTAGTTTTCTATTTATCACCCAATTTCATTCTTATTTGATGGTATCCACTACGGAAATTAATTTTAGAGAAAACTAGAGAACCACATAACTCATCAAGCATGTCGTCTAACCTAGAAATAAGATGACGATATCTAATGGTGATATTGTTAATGGCTCTACAATCAACACACATATGCCAAGAACCATCTTTCTGGGAACCAAAAAATAGGAACAGCACAAGGACCAAGGCTCTCACATACATACCCGCGGTCCAAAAGGTTTTGAACTTGTCGTTGAATTTCCTTAGTCTCCTCGGGGTTGATTCCGTAGACAGCATGGTTTGGCAAGCTCACTTTAGAAATCAAATCAATCTGGTGCTCAATCCCTCGAATGGGTGACAGTCCTAGAGGTATTTTGTTTGGGAAAACATCATGATATCCCTGCAAAAGGTTAGTAACAGGAGCAGGCAAAGAACAAGCAAGATCCTCAAGTAAAAATAACGCATCCTTGCATACCAAAGCATAGCATGAAGCATGTTCATCAAAAATTTCAGCAGGGTCAGATTCTGTTGTAAGCATTACATGACCTTTCAATTTTAGTGCTTGCTGATTTTCAGTGTCGAAGGATGTTCTTTCTTCTCATTAGCAAGTCTATTCTTATCAGCTTGTACAATTTCAGTAGAGGTCAAAGGTAGCAAAGTAATGTTCTTTCCTTTATGCACAAAGGTATATTTACTACTTTTACCAAAGTGGATAGCATCATTATCATGTTCACATGGACGACCCAATAACAATGAACAAGCTTGCATAAGCACAACATCATAGTCCACAGAATCAACATAGGTGCCAATGGAGAAAGAGACTTGACAAGTTTTTGTTACCTTTGCCTTATCGGAGTTGTTTAACCATTGGATTTGGTACGGATGTAGATGTGGCCATGTGGGCAAGTCAAGCTTAGTAGTCAAATCAGTACTCACTAAGTTGTTGCAGCTTCCGCCATCAATGATCACGCGTGTATGCCGGTTTTTAATCACAAAGTAAAATCTGAAACAGATTATGATGTTAAATCTTATCAATGTGTACCTGTGCAGAGAGCGCTCGTTGGACAATGATGCTCTTGTAGGCTGAAACATCACCACCACCAAATACTTAGCCATCATCATCGTTAAGAATCTTATCATTGGATTCTTCATTTTCAACATCCGAAGTGCTTATGTACTGTCCACCTTCAGTAGCAAAGTATGCCCGCTGATTTGGGCAATCTCGCTGCATATGGCCCATGCCATGGCACCGATGGCACTTGATATTGGAGGAGCGTCCTATAGAGGCGGTGTAGGATGTACTCTTGGTGGGTACCTGCAAGGAAGGCTTCCCGAATCCGAAGATTGCGTCGAAGGGGCTGGTTTCAGTGCTGCTACAGTGTTGGAGGTGGTATGTACGGCTGTGGAGTGTATGTACGGCTGTTGTTCTGTAGTTGACGCCCCTGCAATTCTTTTTTTACTAGTATAGTAAGGTGGAACAACTGGTCAATAGTATTATATTCTTTATAATTAGCAATGTCCTAAATTTCACGACGCAACCCACCATAAAAACGACAGATAGTATCCTCAATGTCCTCTTTTATCCCACAACGCATCATGTCCTTTTGTAATTCAGCATAGTAATATTGAATAGATTTATCACCTTGTTATAAGCATTGCAGTTTTTTACACAAATCTCTTTGATAGGAAGGGGCAACAAAACGGTTATGCATAGTCGCTTTCAATCTTTCCCAATTATCAGGTTGTAAGTGTGCCTTGCAAAATTCAGTCCACCAAAGTAAAGCAAAATCTCTAAACTCACTAGCAGCTTGTCTAACTCTATGAATTTTAGGAACTAAGTGAAAGGTAATTTTTTTGCTTTACGATCATCTTTCAATCAGGATAGGCTTCAGTATCATAAGTACCAGAGAAGGGTGGTATGGTAAACTTAATCTTAGCGAAAAGTTCATAAGTAGCAAAATTTTAGTTACCTCCCATACCTTGGCGGTTACGGCAATGATAATCACGAAATCTGTTGTCCTGTTGTGGTCTATAGTCAGCATCATCCTCAGAGTTGTCCACGTCATGAACTTCCTCCCTCTGTGGTGGATGTCTCTCAAGGGTTTTCAAACGAGCGGTGAGACGGTCGAATTGCTGGTTCATTGTTTGGAATTGTTGGTTCATCGCTTGGAGTTGCTCATTCATCTGTTGACTTAAGAGTGTCATCAAGTTGAGTTTGACTGACACAATCAGCAAAGTCTTTAGGGGAATTGCCAGCTTCAAACTTATCACTTCCTACCATGGTTAGAAAATAACAAAGAAGCAAAATAGAGTATTATCCCTCCATTACTATGGTGTGGGATCTGTGGTGGAAGATCTGCAAAAGGGAACGTCTTACCAAGTTCTTACACGGTTCTTACCAAAGGCAAAGCAAAGGACGGTGCAACCGATGGTAGGAGAAACCAGGAAGTTGTGGTTCCACAATTACAGGGTCAAATACTGTGCCAATCAGAGATGGATATGTGGAGCTTGGAGGGCTGAAACAATGATTAGTGGAACACAATTCTATAACAGATAGTAATGTTGAATAAGTGTTTCAAGTATGTAATTTCTAGTTACTGGCTGAATCTTAAGAAGAATCCAGATGTGAACAATGGATAAGACACAACGATCAGCAACAGACACAGCTCCAAAGATCAGCAAAGAAGAATCAGCACGTATATAGCACAAAATAGCTCTGCCCTCTATATGGTCATTTTTTTTCTTTTTTTTTGAATTTTTATATTTTTCTTTTGACTAGAGGCACAAAAATAGAAACACCAAGAAGTTTTATATCAATCTAATAAAAGATGTGTTTTGTGAAAAATCACAAAGGTGTCCAAAATTGAGTGCTGGAACTTATAATGTTAGAAAGGCCCTCTTCCAGGGGAATTTGGCCATGGTGATTTCGTCAAACCCAGAAAAATGGGATATAGCCAAATATATCTTTTTGTTCTGAGAATTTGAAAAAAAATTCATCCAATTCCGAGTTCGTATGCAAAAGTTATGCTTGTTTTACTGAAGGGTGCCCGAGACAAGTTTTTGAAAGTGCGAAACGCAATGGGATGACGATTTTGTGGATGATTCAGCAGCGGAAAATTTTGAAAAGGTGGATTATGAAAGGTGGATCTGCTTGTGGTTGAAATATGGGATGGGTGGGTGAGATAAAATTCTGATGCAATGACCAAATAAGATGTGACACGATAGCAGATATGAACATGATAACAAATGAACAACAAAGGAAAACAACTGGATGCAAAAAGATTTTAAAAAGCAACAACCAAAACGTGAACTAAAGACAAAAATTCAACACTACAGAATCTTGAATAGAATTATGCAAAGGCTAAACACGGTTTGCACAGGGGAAAAACCTATCGATCTACTATTTTTTTAGCGGCTTCTCTGTGAACGATGGGATGAATGCAAAAACGACAAGGTAAAGGTGAACCTGATGGTATACCTAAAGCTCTGATTAGCACTTGATGTATACGTGGTCCTCCTCCTTCCGTCAGGTCGTGGTAACTCTCGATTTGGTGAAGATGCAACACATAATCGGTCCGGCCTCAAATCAACACGATTCGAACCCGATATCGCAGCACTACTTCTCTTATGGTTATCAACCTGCAACACCCGATTGATCTCGCCAAGACGGCTAATCTCAGTCTGTGAATTAAAAAACATAAGAAAGAACAAGGAAGAACGCAACACAGATAAGAAATCTGAATTGAATTCACAAAGTTGGAACCTCACAAACCATCTAGCGGTGAAACTATGGGTCTAGGAATGATACACGGCCCAAGAGCAAAAAACATGGTGTCGCAGCACTAGGGCAGTTTCTAGATGTCATCTTGCTCTAACAATTTCTGAAGACTCCGATCGAATTTGGAGATGAGACTAGTGTCATTGAAAAGTTTATCTTCTTAGCTTTTCATCCATATCTAGAACGTCCAAAATGAATCCCGTATGAGACCTGGGCGTCCGTTTTAGTGCGGACTGCTCCTTGAGCCCGGGGGCAACTTGACTCCGAGTTTGATTGAATCTCCTCCGGAATTGAACGTGCCTTGTTGGTCTTGAGCATCTCCAGTCCTTCTTCATGCTTTTCTTGACTCTTTTCAATGGTTCTAACATGATAAAGTCGTTCGGTGGCAATCTATTCTCAAAGTAAAGAAAATATGTGCTTAGGAACGAGCTCACTTCTAAGTTCAATTGTCGTGCACGAGCTCTTGTGATTGGACTATCTATTGTAGGTGAAGAAGCATTGTGTGTATCCAATGAAGGATGTTCTCATCAGTTGCTTGGTTAAGAGACCTGCATCTATCTTCAGACTTAGTCCATTGCAGGTACGTCATATTTTCTAGAATGCAATAATCATGGTACTGCTGGCAGGGAACCACTGGCGCAACCTCTTTGTTTGGGTTACGCGCAATTGATCTGGTCATATGTGGCCAACGGGCCGGGCCAGGCTGGCATGGCACAGGCCCAGCCGGGCTCAGCTTGACTCCGAGGCGGCCCAGCTAGTTGACCGGGCTGTGCCGTGCTGGCCGCGGGTTGACTGTCCAAGCCCAGGCATGGCCCAACTGATTTTTCATGGGCCGGGCTGGCCCGAAGCTCGGGGAAATCTTATTTTTCTTGAGAAATTACTGAAAGCTAATTATATAATATAAAAATTCTAAATTTTAAACATAAATAGGTCAAATTACATATATTTTCATATTAAATTTTAGCAAAATGATAAATGGGCTGAGGGTTGTGCCGGGCTCAATGGGCTAAACAGGCCAGACAGGGCCGGCCTAATCGGGTCATGTTCGGGCCAGCCCGAAGGGCCTGTGACCAGGCCCAGGCATGGTCTGTGTCATGCCTCGGGCCGGTACTGTCCGCTTGGCCGTGGTGCCAGGCAGTGCTCAGGCCGGACCAAAATCTCTGGGCCTATGGACGTCCCATTTGGCCCAGCCCAGCTGGCCTGCTATAGTGATATGGACCAGATAGCTACTCAAGTATTTATTTATTATTTTCTAGAGAAAGGAAACAAAATGTATTTTGGGCTTGTCTCTGCTTAAAGCACATAACCTGAATTTTTATTACAACTTTTTTAACAGATTAGAAAAATAAAAAACATGGAAAAGGAAGCCGATAAAAAACTGAGGAGGACACCAATAATTAAATATGTATCTATGACTAGCATATAGCTCTATGGCAGTGACCTCTACTGCTATGCCCGCACATTGGAATTTTCTTCTTAATTCCTCCGAGTATCATAGCCAATATGTGCCCTTGAAGAAAACCTGTACGAATGAAAGAGTCCTTTGTCTTTTGTATCCGCCCAAGTTAGTCGACTTTCCATGGTATGAGAAATAGAAATTTGGTGGAGTTATATTTGTTGTCATATATACTCTTCTCAAAATTATTTTAGTCAATTAAAAAATGTTGAATAGTTTCATCCTTATTGTAGTAATAATATTTGTTATTGTCTTTCCAGTTACGTTTCACTAAGTTATCCTTTGTTAACATTACCCCTGTGGAGAGGTATCAAAGGAAAATCTTATTTTTTAAAGGTATTTTCAGCTTATCTCCAGGAATCGCCGAAACAATATAATGTCCAGAATCTATCAGGGCGCTATGCCACCATTTTAGGTCACTCGGCCTTCTATCTTGTTAGGCCCATTAGTGTTTCATCAAGAGGGTCTTGCACGTCTCTCCACCTTTTATAACCAGTAGCCGCTGCACCATTAGGACTTAGGTTTTGCTTAGATTAATCAGTTATCAAACACTTCCACTGTTAGACGGTTTGTGAGGTTCCAACTTTGTGAATTCAATTTAGATTTCGCGTCTGTACTATGTTCTTCCTTGTTCTTAATTATGTTCTTTGATTTGCAAGCTGGGATTAGACTTCTTGGCGAGGTCAACCGGGTGTTGCACGGTTGATAACTATAGAAAAAGTGGTGCTGCGATTGCGGGGTTCAAATCGTGTTGATTTGAAGCTGGATCGATTGTGTGTCGCATCTCTATCAAATATCAAGAGTTACCACGACCTGACGGATGATCGGGTGCCACATACACATCAAGTGGTAACCAGAGCTTCAAGTATATTGTCAGGTTCATATCTATCCTTGTCGATTTTGCATTCATCCTATCGTCCATAGTAAAACCACTAAAAAAATAGTAGATCAGTAGGCTTTCTCCTATCCAAACCGTGTTTAGTCTTTGCATAATTTTATTTCAGAGTCTGTAGTGTTGAATTTGTGTCCTTAGTTCGTGTTTTGCTTGCTGGTTTTCAAAATCGTTCTGCATCCAGTTGTTTTCCTTCGTTGTTCATTGCTTGCATCATTCAATCTGTTATCTGTGTTCATATATTTAATCTTACATCAAAATTTTTTCCCCACCCACCCAGCCCTTGCTTCAACCACCAACAGATCCCAGCATCTACATCACCCATCCATAAGCTTCCACTACAAAATCATCTACAAATTTCGCACCCCATTTGAAATTCAAATCAGTTTTCAGCCTTAAAAAAATGATACGGAGGTCCAACATTAAAATAGTCATAACTTTTGCTTCTGGACTCCAAATTAGACATATAATTACTTTTCAGATATCTACAAAAATTTTCCCAACCTCTGACGCTCCTAGATTCAACAATTTTGGATCAGAATTTTCCATTTTTCGCGTTTCGAAGTTTCAGCACAGATTTTGCAGAAATTTGAGATTTTTCTCCAGGTCATATATTTCATTAAATTGATCTGAAAACTTGGTTGTGTACCATCTTTTATGCTCCTGGTTCAGAGAAAAATACCAGGAAAATATAAAAAAAAGAAAAAAATTGAACTTCAAGGAGTCGAAAATTAATCTTTGCTGATTTTTACAAATGCTAAACGCTTGGCTGATTTCTGGAGCTTTATCTTTTGTATTGTTGCTGCCCTTTGATATCTTCATTCATATTCTTGTAACATCTAGATTTTTTATAAGATTGGGCCAGCAACTAGAATTTAATACTTAGAACACTTATTCAATATTGCTATCTTTCATAGAATTGTGTTTCACTAATCAAATTTCAGCCCTCAAAGCCTCACATATCCACCTCCGGTCAGCACTGCATTCGGCCCTACAATTGCTATGCCACTGATTCCAGGTTTCTCTTGCGACTATTTGCACCATCCTTTGCTTTGCTTTGGTAAGAACCTTGCAAGAGCTCGGTAAGGCGTTTCTTTTTGTGGAATTTTCACCACCCATCCCATTGTAGTTGTAGCAATAATATTTTATGCTATTTATGTGCTATTTTTCTAACCATGACATGAAGAAAAGAAGGTGATCCCACTAGAGTCTTTGTTTAGTTGCTGATCATCCTATCCTTTGCGTATTCTTTGTTTCCTTTCATATACCTGAAAATCCCAAAAAAATAGAGTGTGTAACCAATATCTTCCTTTGCATAAACATTGATCCAATGAACTTTAGCTACTGGTTCTATTGTCTATGTTTTTTTGTGCCAAGTATTAACTCTGAAAAAAAGGAAGCGTACAAAAAAAAGGAAAAACAACGAAAAGAAAGTTGAAAAGAAAAAGTGAAGGATCAGATTATTGAAGTTGCACTTGTGGTGAACTTCTTAATTCAGTATACCACCAGTTGGCTATCATTAGTTTGGTGCAAAAATTGCTTTGGTTTGATTGCAACACTTGCATCCTAAGCATACTCCTTGTTTGCATCAACTCTGAAATATCTTTGCGCCTGTGTTTGAACCATTAACATCGCTCATATCTTATGGTCAGCACTAGGCATTGATCTCTAGTTTGGATCGCTACTTAGCTTTACAATAACTAGATTTCAGATTACAATGCACCAAGACCTTCTCCCGAGTTTCTTCAAAATATTTCTTTATTTGTCGAAGCCGCCAAGAATATGCTAAGAGAGAAATGAGAAATGAGATATTTTGTCTATGTATTGATTGCGCCAATGACATTGCTTGGCCTAATGCTTTAATGATCCAATCATACTTGATCAAGAGAGGTTTCCTGAAGAACTACACCATATAAACAGTACATGGGAAAAAAGATATGTCTCAAGTGGACTGTACAAATGGTGTGGCAGTTGTAGGCAACACTGATCATCCTAGTATGGATCTCGGTGGTGATGATCATGATGATGATGATGATGACGATGAAGAAGAAGATATTCCATTTGAATTTGAGGAGTTGCTGCGTCACGTTGAACCACAAGTGCTTGCATCTATGGGGGTTTAGAGAGGTCTATACAATATGGAGGTTTTGGAGATGGCATCGAATGACCTTTTGTATGAGGAATCAATGGGATGTGATAAAGAGTTCACAATGTTGTGTGCTATGCTTGAACTTCTAAAGTTGAAATTCAGCAATGGATAGTCTGATAGTAACTTCACAAAGCTTTTGAGTCTGCTAGCAAGAATACTTCCAAAGCCAAACAAAATGCCAACCACCACTTATAGAGCAAAGAAGCTTATATGTCCATTCTCGTTGGGTGTGAAAAAAATACATGTGTGTCTAAATCACTGTGTGTTGTATCACAAAGAGTATGAATTTATAGCAAAATGTCCGATATATGGCATCAGTCGATACAAAAAGAGTTACAACCATGTGTACACAAGCAATTTGAAGAAAAGAGCACATAAGAACAATAACTTTATCGGTCAAGAGATTGATGATGAAGTACTTCCAAAAAGTTAAATGGAAATAGGAAGATCCCTGCCTTGGTGATGTAGTACCTTCCAGTGATTGATCGCTTAAAGAGTCTTTTCTCAAACCCTAGGGATGCTGAACTCATGTGTTGGCATTCTGAATCCGGGAAAGCTTCGACACCTAGCCGATGCAACTCAGTGAAAGAAGTTCAATCTTCTTAATCCAGAGTTTGCTTAGGAGATTCAAAATATAAGGTTGGATTGAGTATGGACGGCATGAATGCGTTTGGTGAAAACAGGACTGTACACAGCACTTGGCTTGTTATTCTGATGATGTACAACCTTCCAACATGGTTGTGCCACAAACGAAAGTATCTCATGCTGTCCATTCTTACTCAAGGTCCAAAACAAACTTGCATCGATATTGATGTTTTCTTGGAACCTTTGATGGAGGATATGGCAAAGCTATAGATTGAAGGTGTTCGCATTTGGGATGAGTTTCGACGAGAGTATATCACTCTACGAGCTATTATATTTGTTACCATCCATGATTACCTAGACCTCCTTATGATATCTAGACAAAAAAAAGGAACCAAGGACGTGTACTATGTGTGGATGAAACTACATCTGTATACCTTTCATCATCTAGAAAGTTAGTGTTCATGAGACATCGATGGTTCTTAACGAAACATCAAAAATACCGCAAGATGCAAAAACATTTTGACAATACCATTGAAGAAGATGCTACTCCAACACCATCCAGTAGGATACTTGTCTTTGAAATAGTAAAGAACATAACTGTTGTATTTGGCAAAGGAACGATCCAGGGGATGAAGAGAAAGGAAACCACATCAGCAGACGGCACATCGTTCAAGAAGCAATCTATTTTTTTTAAGTATCTACCCTACTGGAAGGACTTGGATGTTTGTCACTGTATCGATTTGATGCACGTCACAAAAAATGTATGTAATAGTATCATTGAAAACTTACTGGACATGCCCAGGAAGACGAAGGATGGACTGAAATCTTATAGAGACTTACAACATTTGAATTTGAGGTCAGAGCTTCACCCGGAAGATAGACCTAATGGAAAATATTATTTTCCCTCAACTAGCTATACTCTGACACCTGAGGAGAAAAAGACGTTTTGTAGGTGCTTACATGGCATTAAAGTGCTGATGGGTTTCTCATCCAACGTAAAAATACTTGTCTCGATGAATGACTTGTCTCTATTTGGTTACAACTCTCACGACTGTCATATTATGATGACAGTGTTCCTTGCAATTGCAATAAGGTCTATCAAACCAGTGCATATAAAAGTTTTTCACCACAAGACTGTGCTACTTCTTCAACGCAATTTCACAAACGGAGCTTGATTTGAAGATCTGGCCTATCTGAAAATGTACATTATTGAGACTATGTGTCAGCTTGAGATCTGCTTCCCTCCATTATTTTTTAATATGCAAGTACAACTCATGATTCATCTAGTGGATTAGTTAAAGGCATTCGGACCGCTATACCTGCATCATATATTTCCATATGAGAAGTATTTATCAATTTTGAAGGACTATGTGCGCAATCGTGCTCATCTAGAGGGTTCAATTATGAACGGCCACACAACAGAAGATGTGGTTGAATGTTACACAGAATACATAAAAGATGGAAAACAAATAGGTTTGCCTATACCGCTGCATGAGGGTAAGTTGTTTGGAAAAGTAAGAAGGGGTATGAGAACTTTCATTGATGAGGGTTACGAATCAATTCAAGATGCACATTTTAGTATAATGCTACAGATCGCAATAATTGAGCCATATATCAAGGAACATCTGGATGATCTTCGAAGAGAATATCGAGAACAAATAGATTATTTGGATAATGAAAGAGCACAAGCATCGTTTCACCACATGGTTAATGGATAAAAACATTCCATCTATAGAGACAATAGAGGAGAAAACAATGAACATGTTGGCTTCAAGGCCGTCAACTTTAGTTACCTCATGGCAAGCGTATCATACTAATGGGTACACTTTTTATACTAAAGAGAAACATAATGTCACACCCGGTTTTATGACTAAAACCGAATGACCCTTTATGTATGCCAAGAAACAAGTTTCATACATAAAGTGACTTCATTAATGGTAAATAGAACAATGTCTTGGATAATGAACTATTACAAAAATAGACTAAGAGTCTTATTGAATTACAAACCAAACAGCGGAAACGAAACAAAAGCTTCTGGGGCTCCACAAGCAGTTGACCGAATAGCTCGCCTAGACGTCGGCTCCAGGGTCTTCAATGTTCTCCCAAGGTTCTCCCTCTACTGAGCAGCAATTAGAAAGGCAAGGTTGAGTACAGGATCTACTCAGCAAGTGTGAGAAGTATATACATGTGGCAATTATCAAGGAACAGGCAATATAGGTTTTAATTGCATAAAAGCACACATTAGAGACACACATTTCCTATTAAGCACCTATTTACTAAGTGAAAGATATCGCACCTATAATCAGTAGTATAAGTAACAGAACCGAATAACAGTCTCTCACTGTGATTCACTAATCCAAACTAATACCAATACCAATACCATTTTCCACTAATCATGTGAGGGTCCATGCAATGCTCGTGACCGTGAGCATGGCTGTCATGACAGTTTTACACTCTGCAGAGCTTGTAAAAATTTCTCTACGAGTAGTGATTCCATCCCCTGTTGCCAAGTGACTAAAAAGAATCTCCATTATGCCTGTGCCGTCGCACTCGCACACTTCCTTTGGTGTGAGGGCCAAGAGATCACTACAAGACTTTTCCATGACTTCCGCCAGCTTGTACGTGCCGACTAAGGTTTCACCCATCGGGCACTAACCGGAACCCGAGAGGCCCCCTCTCGTGCCGAATGGTTCCCGAGAGTAACCCTCCCTTCCCCATACATCTCTCTCCAGGCGGATCCAAGCGTAACCCACTTTCCTCGCTCCACCGTTTGGCACGCACAGAACTAGTTTTCATCACTTACTACGTCAGGCCGCGCCTATTATTGGCATCGTAGCTGTACGGAAACACATGGGTAGTCACTCCACGAACCGGTCTTTAGATTTGGGAAGATAGCTTACCAAGGAACAGTGCCAGTAACCCTGCACACAGTCCTACACCAACCATATCGCCCAAATCATCACTATCCAAGTTGCTATTAATCTCCCATTAATCCTCGTGAAGCATGTATAAGGATCCATTTAAATACAGCCAACCCGACAGTAGCAATCTAAGAATGTGATCTACCCAACAATAAGTAAGACGACAAGGAATAATGTGGAAAACTAGGAATTCTATTACTAGGTACGCAGTCAATTTGACACAAGCATGCAATCTACAAGATAGATGTTTTTAAAAAAATAGGCGCAAGATGTTCAAGGACACTTGCCTTGCTGCTCTTGGGAGTAAAAGTCGACGGTCTCGAACTCTTGCTGTTGGAAGTCTTCGACGAATTGCAGCTCCGAGATGAAGTCGCCTAACGCACGAGAACACAAACAATCAATCAAATGCAATAAAATAGAACAAAATCAGTATGACGATCTCATTAATGCATAGATTATTTCAATACGATCGTTTTGATATATTATTTGCAAGAATCGGAGTTCAAGATCAAAAGTTATGGCATTTATATTGTTCAGGGGCTAATATGTAATTTACAAAATTATTGGAGGACTAAAATGTAATTACCAAAAAGTTCAGGGCTAAAATGTAAATTTGTCACTCGGTAGGGACTAATTTATAATTAAAATTAAGTGTAGTGGCTTTTCAGTAACAGTGTCATAATTAATTATTAAATAGTTAATATAATTAATTATTAAATAACTATTATAATTAATTATTATTAAATAATTATTATAATTATTTTCCAGATGGATAATATTATTAATTATATAATTATTGGTTAATATAAAATTAATTAATCTAATATCTAATTAATTTTAATTAATCAGGTATGCTGGCATCATGCTGATGTCATGCTGATGCAATAAGAAATCTAATTTATTTTTATTTCTAATTCGGGAATTATTCTAGGCCGTTAATCTCAAATTGAACGGATCTGATTATTCGAGTGACGTGGCTCGATGTGGGGTGTCGGATTTAGATCGGGCGGTCAGATTTTAAACTGAGGGGGGTTAACGTGATTCGTCCGATTTAGATTGGACGGCTCAGCTCGGCTCGGCTCGGCTCGGCTGGCCGTCACAGCCAGAGGCCGACGCGGCGGCGCCATGGCCAACAACCTCCGGTGAGTTCGTCGAGCTCACCGGGGCTCAGGTCTCGGCGTGAAGTAGCTCAAAACGATGAAGGGGACGAGGGGCTCACCTTGGTGGAGTTGAGGGAGGTCGGGGGTGGCCGAAGGTAGGGTTTCGGCGGCGAGGTGTTGGCTGCGAGGTTCGGCGGCGTCGGGGAGCTTCTCTGGGCGATGGCGCTTGGCGAGATGTAGTCGGACGGGGGCGGCGCAGCTTGGCGAAGCTCGGAACGGTGGTTGTCGGGCTGGGGCGGCTCCGGGAGGCGGCGCGTGGCGGCTACGCTTGGGGTGGCTTGGGTTAGGGGGAGAGAGGGGTCGAGGGGGTTTAAATAGGGGAGGGGGAGGAGGCGGACGAGTCAGGGGCGGCGTGGCTTGATCCCCTGGGAGGTCCGGTGGGTAGTTGGCGGCCCGCGCGAAGCTCGGCGGCGGTTGCGGGCGGGGCAGCGACGTTTGCGGCTGGAGGATGAGGATGACGGGGCGGGGCTTGCGCGGCAGAGAGAGAGAGGAGAGCGGCTGGCTGGGCCTGGTGGGCCACGATGGCGCTAGAGTGTGGGCCGGCGGGGTGAAAAGGGGGAGAGGGAAGAGGCCCAGCGGGTTTGGGGTTTTTCTTCTTTTATTTCTTTTCTTTATTCCTTTCAATTCTATTTCTTTAATTCTAAAATTCTTGATCAATTATTTATTCACTCAATAATTATTTAAATGATATGCAATAACATGAAATGATATGATGCACCTTAGCAATTTATTTTTAAAAGAAATTTCATTCTAATCTAAATTGTGAAATGCATTTAAATTTCAAAATTTTAATATTTGAAAATGGTTGAAATTTTTGGGGTGTCACAAACCTACCCCCCTTAAAATAAATCTCGCCCTCGAGATTCGAAAGGAATGGGAAATAGATCAGGATATTCTGCTCTGAGCTCATCTTCATGTTCCCAAGTGGCTTTATCCTCAGAATGGTAACTCCACTGAACTTTACATATCTTTATAACCTTGCTTCGAGTCACACATTCGGCAGTTTCTAGGATCCTGATAGGTCGTTCTGAATATGACAGGTCACCACCTAGATCCAATTCCTCAATTGGAAGCTGCTCTTTCGGAACTCTTAAGTACTTCTTCAGTTGTGACACGTGAAACACATTATGCACATGTGACAATTGCGGTGGTAACTCCAGCTAATATGCAACTTCTCCTTTCCTATCCAAGACTTTAAATGGTCTAATATACCTTGGTGCTAACTTCCCTTTAACCTTGAATCTGCGAAGACCTCTTATTGGGGAAACCATAAGATACACGAAGTCTCCAACCTCAAAAGCTAGATCTCTTCTTCTATTGTCCGCATAACTCTTTTGCCTTGATTGAGCAACCTTCAAATTTTCCCGTATAAGTTGCACTTGTTTTTCTGCCTCTTTTAGTATCTCTGGTCTGAACACTTGACTTTCTCCAGTCTCATTCTAGAACAATGGTGTCCGACACTGTTGCCCGTAGAATGTTTCAAATGGTGACATCTGTAAGCTGGCTTGATAACTGTTGTTGTATGAAAATTCTACATAGGGAAGACTCTTGTCCCAGCTTTTAGCATACTTTAGAGTGCAAGCACGCAACATATCCTTCAATATCTGATTGGTCCTTTCTGTCTGTCCATCTGTTTGAGGATGATAGGCCGAGCTGAAATTCAACTTAGTATCCATGGACTCATGCAGCTTCTCCCAAAACTTCGAGGTGAACTGTGTTCCTCTATTAGATACTATTTTCTTTGGTACTCCAAGCAAGCAAACAATCCTTGCCATATACAACTCTGCTAACTTTAGTCAATCGATCTACAATGAGCCATATAGAGTCATACCCGGCTTGACTGCGAGGTAAACCGACTATAAAATCCATTCCAATTTCTTCCCACTTCCATTCTAGAATCTTTAATGGCTGCGGTAATCCGGCAGGCTTCTGATGTTCTGCCTTTACCCTCTGACAAGTATCACATAGGGCTACATACTCTGCAATATCTCTTTTCATACCATACCACCAATATCTAGTCTTCAGATCTTGGTACATCTTAGTGCTGCCTGGGTGTATAGAGTAGGCTGAATCATGGACCTCTCTTAGAATTAGATCACGGATCGGTTTCTGATTAGGTACACAAATCCTTTTTTCCTAACCATCGAGTGCCTCTGTCATCCAAGGTGAAATCACTTGTCTTATTATCTCAGATTAGCTGCTTGATCTCACTGATCTTTTCATCCTCTAATTAACATTTCCGAATTTCCTCGTCCAAAGTTGATTCAACTTCCATGGTGACTGCCTCTATAGCACTGACTATCCCCAGATTGAGATTTTCAAACTCCTTACTCAACTCTTGTTATATCTCACTGGCTACTACCATATTACAGTGTCGCTTTCGACTCAATGCATCTGCAACCACATTAGCTTTTCGTGGGTGATAATTGATTCCCACATCATAATCCTTGATCAACTCTAACCATCGACGTTGCCTTAGATTCAGATCTGTCTGTGTGAATATATACTTCAGACTTCTATGATCCGTGTATATTTCACACCGATGCCTAATAAGATAGTTCCTCCATATCTTCAAAGCATGAACCACTGCGGCTAACTCCAAATCATGAGTAGGATAGTTCAACTCATGTTTCCTCAATTGACGCGAAGCATAGCACACAACTTGACCTTCTTGCATCAATACACATCCCAGACCTTGACGAGAAGCATCGCAATAGATGTCAAACCTCTTAGTAATGTCCGGTAGAATCAGTACTGGGGCTGATGTTAATCTCTTTTTAAGTTCCTCAAAACTAGTCTGGCATTCCTTTGACCATTTGAACTCTTTACCTTTCTTTAGCAGTCTAGTCATCGGCTTGGCTATTTTTGAGAAATCCTTTATAAACCTACGGTAGTATCCTGCCAATCCAAGGAAACTGCAAATTTCTGACATATTCTTTGGTGGCATCCAATTCACTACCTCTTTGACTTTGCTTGGATCAACTGCTACTCCTCCTGCGGATATAATGTGCCCAAGAAAAGAGACTTGCTCTATCCAAAACTCACACTTACTGAACTTAGCATACAGCTTATTTTCTCTAAGCTTTTCAAGAACTAGCTTTAGCTGTTGCTCATGTTTTGCTTCATTCTTGGAGAATACTAGGATGTCGTCAATGAACACTACCACGAACTTATTAAGTATTCCATGAACACCTTATTCATCAGGTATATGAAGTAAGCAGGGGCATTGGTCAATCCAAATGACATGACTATATACTCATACAACCCATATCTGGTTTTGAATGCAGTCTTAGGTATATTCGATTCTCTGATCTTCAGTTGATGATAACCTGACCTCAGATCAATCTTTGAGAATACCGACGCTCATTTCATCTGATCAAACAGATCCTCAATCCTTAGCAGAGGATACTTGTTCTTGATAGTAACCTCGTTTAAGGATCTGTAATCCACACACATCCTTTGAGTTCCATCCTTCTTCTTCACAAAGAGTACTGGCGCTCCCCATGGCGATGAGCTAGGGCGAATGAATCTTTTTTCTTGAAGCTCTGTGATTTGTTTCTTAAGCTCTACTAGTTCATTAACGGGCATCCTATATGGCCTCTTAGATATAGGTGTTGTTCCAGGCACTAGATCAATCAAGAATTTAATATCACAGTCACGTGGCATAACTGGCAATTATTCTGGAAACACATCTGGATAGTCGCGAACAACTCGTATCTCTTCAATCCTTCTGCCTTCCATCTAGTTGATCACACATGTTGGTCCCGCTGTTTCGGCTGCTACAAACTCAACTTTGATCCATCATACTATCTCAACCAATCCATTCCAAGGATGATATCTATCCCCTTTGATTTCAGAATAATAAGGTTGGCTATGAATTCTACCCCTCTTATTTCCAAACTTACATTTGGGCATAAGTGTCTACTCCTCATTTCTCCTTCGAGAGAACTAACCAGCATAGCGCGAGTCATAAAAATTATAGGAATCCCAGATTTTGCAACAAAACTTGATGCTATGAATGAATACGATGCTCCAGAATCAAATAAAACAGTAGCAGGTTTAGAGTTTGCAAATAACGTACCCATCATAACTTCTGGAGCTTGCTGTGCTTCTTCACTGGTCACATGGTTCACCCTGCCATAGATGTAGTTGGACTGGCCTTGATTATTTCCCTGATTGGGCTTCTGAGCATTTCCCACTGGCGGTGCAACAGTTTTGTTTGGACAGGAGTTAGCATAGTGTCCCGGCATACCACACTTGAAGCATGTCCCTCGAACACCGACTGCATTAGCTCCAGTAACTGGCTTGTTATTGTTCTGCTGAGCTGGCACTGTAGGACGAGGTGCTGACTGATTCCCAGTACGAGGCATCTGAGGTGGATTGGGACGAGTTGCCTGAAAGTTTGGCTTCTGCGTCTGCATCTGAAAGTTAGGGCGTGGAATCTGCATCTGTGGCTTCCTAGCATACGGCAGACGGTACATTGGTCTTTGTGGTGGCATCATACGAGGGCAAACATTGGCATTAGAAGACTATCCATTGAATGACATCTTCCTCTTGCCCTCACGATGGATCTCAATTTTCTTATTCTCAAGAACAAGGGCTTTGTCAACCAGCTTCTGAAAGTTCATATAGTCATTACTCATAAGCTGGTACTGGAGTTCATGGTTTAGACCATCAAGAAACAGCTCTTGCTTCTTCTCATCTGTGTTCACATCCTCTGGGGCATATCTTGACAGTTGAGTGAACTTGTTGAGGTACTCACTCACTGACATTCCACCTTGCTTCAGATTCTGGAACTCCTTCAGTCTGATGGTCCTAGCTGGCACATAGTGATAGAGAAAGTTGGTCTTGAACTCATTCTAGGTGATGCCTGCGGTATTAGCATGAGCACCGCAATAAGCATCCCACCAGTCTGCGGCAGCTCCAGTCAACTGATGTGCTGCGAAGAGAACCTTCTCACGGTCACTGCACTACACTATGTCAAGCTTCTTCTCAATTGATTTGAGCCAGTCATCAGCTTCCAAGGGATCTTTGGCTTGAGAAAAAGTGGGTGGCTGAGTCCTCAGAAACTCGCCCAACTTGTACTGACCCTGACCTTGTGGTGCTGCACCCTAATTTTGCTGCATCTGAGTGAGGGTCTGCATCATATTCTGCATCAGCTGAGTCTGCATGGCTAGGATCTGTGCAAATGGTCCCACAAATCCATCATTGTTGTTGTTGTTGTTGCCACCTTGGTTGTTCGAGGGGATCTGGTTGTTCTGGTTCTGGTTGTTCTGGCTGTTCTGGTTGTTCTGGTTAGAGAAACCTCCTTGTTTAGCTGTAGTGCGTCTGGTGTAAACCATCTGGTGTAGTGAAGATAGAAGAAAGAATAAAGAGTCCCAACTATATGCATCAAAGTGACACGATAAACAAGGATTTACTCAACTGAGGAAAAGATGAGGCCATGAACAAGTGCCGAAGCATTTCATAGCTCACATCACACACTAACAAAACTTACACAAGCACACTAACACAAAGCACACTCTTATGAATTAAACGATCTTAATCGAACCTGAAGACTCCTAACAAGGGAAATTTCTATTACATCTTAAGGTAAAGGACTCTCTACTCCTTGTCCCGGATGAAGCGTTGAGGCGGCGGCACAACTGAAGGCTGAAAACTGGTAGTGGTGACTGGCTGTGAAGGACTTGGTGGTGGTGAAGAGTTGGTCCAGTGTTCGTCAGTCACACCAAGTGCTTCTTCAAGCTCCGCGCGAAGATAGTCGATCTCATCCAATGCAGCACAGTACTGTCAGCAGACCTTAGCATCGCTTCGTCCTTCTTCAGTTGAGCTGTGCTGGCATTCGGATCTTCCTTAACGAATCCTAGAATCTTCCTTGAACCCGGCGTCCTGCAAGGAAAATGGCGAAACCTCGAGTGGTGGAGCTTGTGCCGGTACCGATGAGCCATGCTAGTAGTGGCAGCCCCTATCACATCCGCAAGTGCTTCTTGTTCACTGATCCTCGGGACTGGGCTAACGTGACTGCTGAATTCGTGGTTCCCATCGTAGATCTTCAACTCAACCATCCACTCATCCCAGTTTGGCATGGGGATGACTTGATGGGTGAAGGATAGCACCGTCTGCAGGCCAATCTTGTCCATCATTGCCTTGAGATCCTCGGTGGCTTGTCCTCCAAGCTCTCCATTGGTGTGGAACTTCCTGCACATGCAGCGCCACGGTCCTTCCTCCTCTTCGGGCGTCCTTGGGGACGGAGATCGGATGTACTCTTGCTCCTGTGGTTCTTCTTCTTGCGGCTCCTCCTCTTGTGGCTCTTTCTCTATTAGTTCTTCTTCCATTGGTTCCTCCTCTTCTGGATCAGACTCTTCCGGTGCCACTAAAGGTGCTTGAGATGTGCCTTGCTTGTTGTGGACGTTCGGCTCGTGACGTTCTTCTCCCTCGAAGTCATTGAGGAAGGCTCTCCCTCGCATTAGCTGTACTTCGGGTCCGTCTTCTAGCTCCATGGGTGGTGAAATTGGTGTCGACCTTCTTGCAAACCTCCTTGCAAACCTTCTTGCTATCGGTCCCGGTGGCCTTCCTTTCGGTCCTGTGGCTTTCCTTGCTGTGTACCTGGTCCTCACCATCTAAAATTTTAAAGACACCCGGTTTTATGACTAAAATCGAATGACCCTTTATGTATGCCCAGGAACAAGTTTCATACATAAAGTGACTTCATTAATGGTAAATAGAACAATGTCTCGAATAACGAACTATTACAGAAATAGACTAAGAGTTTTATTGAATTACAAACCAAACAGCAGAAACGAAACAAAAGCTTCTGAGGCTCCACAGGTAGTTAACCGAATAGCTCACCTAGACGTCGAATCCAGGGTCTTCAATGTTCTCTAAAGGTTCTCCCTCTATTGAGCAGCAATTATAAAGGCAAGGTTGAGTACAGGATGTACTCAACAAGTGTGGAAAGTATATGACATGTGGCAATTATCAAGGAACAGGCAATATAGATTTTAATTGCATAAAAGCACACATTAGAGACACACATTTTCTATTAAGCACCTATTTACTAAGTGAAAGATATCGCACCTATAATCAGTAGTATAAGTAACAAAACCAAATCACAGTCTCTCACTGTGATTCGCCAATCCAAACCAATACCATTTCCCGCTAATCATGTGAGGGTCCATGCAATGCTCGTGACCGTGAGCACGGCTGTCATGACAGTTTTACACTCTGCAGAGGTTGTACAAATTTTTCTACGAGTAGTGATTTCATCCCCTATTGCCAGGTGACTAAAAAGAATCTCTATTATGCCTGTGCCGTCGCACTCGCACACTTCCTTTGGTGTGAGGGCCAAGAGATCACTACAAGGCTTTTCCATGACATTTGCCAGCTTGTACGTGCCCACTAAGGTTTCACCCGTCGGGCACTAACCGGAGCCCGAGAGGCCCCCTCTTGTGCCGAATGGTTCCCGGGAGTAACCCTCCCTTCCCCACACATCTCTCTCTAGGCGGATCTAGGCGTAACTCGCTTTCCTCGCTCCACCGTTTAGCACGCACAGAACTGGTTTTCATCACTTACAACACTAGGCCGCGCCCATTCTTGAAATCGTGGCTGTACGAAAACACATGGGTGGTCGCTCCACGAACCGGTCTTTAGATTTGGGAAGATAGCTTACCAAGGAACAGTGCCAGTAACCCTGCACACAATCGTACACCAATCATATCGCCCAAATCATCACTATCCAAGTTGCTATTAATCTCCCATTAATCTTCGTGAAGCATGTATAAGGATCCATTTAAATACACCC
This sequence comes from Zoysia matrella, assembly GCA_001602295.1. Classification (NCBI taxonomy): domain Eukaryota; kingdom Viridiplantae; phylum Streptophyta; class Magnoliopsida; order Poales; family Poaceae; genus Zoysia; species Zoysia matrella. The sequence goes on from BCLG01000061.1 coordinate 237,416, forward strand.
AACCCGACAGTAGCAATCTAAGCATGTGATCTACCCAACAGTAAGTAAACTAAGGCGACAAGGCATAATATGAAAAATTAGGAATTTTATTATTAGGTACGCAGTCAATTTGACACAAACATGCAATCTACAAGATAGATGTTTAAAAAAAATAGGCACAAGATGGTCAAGAACACTTGCCTTGCTACTCTTGAGAGTAAAAGTCGACGTACTTGAACTCTTGCTGTTGGAAGTCTTCGACGAACTGCAGCTCCGGGACGAAATCACCTAACGCACGAGAACACAAACAATCAATCAAATGCATCAAAACAGAACAAAATCAGTATGATGATGTCATGAATGCATAGATTATTTCGATACGATCGTTTTGATATATTATTTGCAAGAATTGGAGTTACGGATCAAAAGTAATGGCATTTATAAGGTTCAAGGGCTAATCTGTAATTTACAAAATTATTGGAGGACGAAAATGTAATTATCAAAAAGTTCAGGGGCTAAAATGTAAATTTGTCAATCAGCAGGGACTAATTTATAATTTAAATTAAGTGTAGGGGCTTTTCTGTAAAAGTGTCATAATTAATTATTAAATAATTAATATATTTAATTATTAAATAACTATTATAATTAATTATTATTAAATAAATTATTAAATAATTATTATAATTATTTTCCAGATTGATAATATTATTAGTTATATAATTATTGGTTAATCTGAAATTAATAAATCTAATATCTAATTAATTTTAATTAATCGGGTATGCTGACATTATGCTGATGTGATGCTGATGCAATAAGAAATATTTATATTTCTAATTCGAGAATTATTCTAGGCCATTGATCTCAAATTGAACGGATCTGATTATTCGGGTGACATGGCTCGATGTGGGGTGTTGGATTTAGATCGGGCGGTCGGATTTTAAATTGAGGGGGGGTTAACGTGATCCGTTCGATTTAGATCGGACGGCTCGGCTCGGCTGGCCGTCGCGGCAAGAGGCCGGCGCGGCGGTGCCACGTGACCTGCGCCGTCACCGTCGTCGCCCGTCCCCGCGCTGCCGTCATCATCGCCCGTCTCCGCGCTGCTGTCACCCAACCCCGCGCCGCTGCCGTCATCTCCCGTCCCCACGCCGTCGTTGTCATCGCCTGTCCTTGTGCCGCCGTCGCCCATCCCCGTGCCATCGTCATCATTGCCCGTCCCTACGTCACCCGTCATCGTGCCTCACCCACTATCATCTTTGAGGCTGTGCACCCCCTGGCCACTGCATGGACGGAGCCTAGCTCTGCCGCTCCAAGGTTTGCTTTTTGCGCTGAATCTACATTTTTATTATTAACTTGCTGCGAAATCAGTTGACGATGCATAGATGGCTATAAGCCTGCTACCTCCTGTTCCCACCTTATTTGCTGCTCGATGGGCATGGCAACTGCCAACTAAATTTTGGGGGGTTCGTAGTTAGTTTTCTTCGAAATTGCTGCCTGGTCCATTAAGTTCAGTTACTGCACTGTAATTTTGTTTTTTTCATCTGAGGCTATCTGATCATGGTTGACTCTTCATTTGGTACCTTGTTTTACTGCTATGTTTGAAGAAATAATGTCGCTAGTACAGTGCTTGTGGCCAAATTCCTAGCTGCACAATGATGCTTATATGCAACTAGATGCACATTTATTTTGGTACATGCACTAGAATGCATTGTCACTGTGAATACATTGATGGCATGAGGAAGCAATGCAAATCACTGTTGAAACACCAAAAATCTCTGACATTTCATCTAGCCGCCGATCCTGTCGATTAGTGGTTCCACTCAATTTATTGGAAAAATAAGTTCTTTCTCTGAGTTCTTGATTGTACCCGTAGTCTGTCAATGTGCAAAGCTTTCTAGGTGTAGTCTGACTGCAGGAAAGCGGAGCTTTTGATATTTTCTTGTCAGCAAGAATAGTTCGATGATAATTTTTATCCCCATTTTACATTAATCTCTGATACATCTTAGGCAGTGGTGTTGCATGAGGAACTACTACATGTTGCCTGTTGCTTGCAAGACTTTTTTAATTAATTGGTTGGTCCTCATGCTGATTATGTGAACACAGTAGAATTAGTTGGTCCTTTCTCTTTACGTGTGATTTTCTGTAGCTTATCGCCCCAGCACTGTCACACCCCTACTGTCAATGTCATCACCTCCTCGAGCGGCAAATGATGGTGATCAAATGCTTGAACGGGAGTCAGACAACTCTGGCGGGAACAAGGACAGTGGAAGCAGCACTGAGAGCTTGTATAATAGTCCGAGTGATCCCTTTCCAGTCCCGAGTAGGACTTGAAGATGGTCACAAAGCCCTGACCTAGATTATAATCCAAATGAAGAAGTATGGGCTATTAGTTGAAAATAATCTTAAACAAATTTATTTTTACATGTGTTACACCTAACTATTAACGTTGTCAAATTTTCATCATAGGTTCTTGCTCGTCAAACATCGATCCATCCTGAGCAACAACGGGTGGAAGCTCCCTCCACCCAATATCAGCTGGTGCCTCAGGGAGTGGACTTAAGCGTGTAACATTCCGAAATTTCGAATTAATAAAGCGGCGAATTTCTCATTTTCCATTCCGATCAAAAATCATCTGTCCCAATTTTCGTTCTATTCAAATACCTTTTGTCCCGAATTTCGTTCCGTCTAAATTCGAAATCCCTTTATCTAAATTGTTCCGGTGCCAAAATAATTTAGTCCATGTAATTTACGTTGGGACAAATTTTATTTTCCAAAATCTCCTAATTAATTTTCAAATCTCTAAATATAACTTCTCTAATTGTTTCTTTTTTCAGCCTTTATTTACCTCACAATTTTAATTAATATTTTGGATTAATTTCTAACCCTCCCCACTAATCTCTCCTATAAAAACTCTCTCCCATTCTTATCCCCTTTCTCCTACCCTTTTTCCAGAAAAATCTTGTAACCTTCTCCGCGCCGCTCCTCTCCTGCTCCACCTCGATCCCGCCGCCGCCCGTCGCGATCTCTGCATGCGCTGCTCCGTCCGCTGGATCCAGCCGCGCGCAGCGAGCCGTCCTCGATCCGCTGGTCCGAAGCCGGTCTCCTCTCCGATCTGCTGCTCGCCTGCCCGCGTCATCCTGCTCCACCCCGGTTTCCACGCCGTCTCCGAGTCCACGCGCTGCCCCAGCCGCGCTCTGCTCCAGTGCCGATTTCCGTGCCGTCCCGCGTCTCCACCGTTTTCCGCGCGCCATGCCGCGTCGCCGTTTCCAGCCTCGTCTCCCGCGCTGGTCGCTGTCCACTCCGGCGTCGCCATCTCCGATTCACCGCTCTGCTCCGCGTGGATCTCCACATCACCGCGTCATCCTTCGGTCCGTGCCTGCGTCGACTCTGGTGTGGAACCTGCTGCCGTCTTCCGTCACCGCGTGTCTTCAACCTCTGACGCACGTCACCGTCTCTGATTGGTTCCTGATCTCTAGTAGCCGGCTCGGTTTCTCCACACTCCGATTTTCCAGAGCAACGATCTCCGGTTTTCATCTTCAATTTCCAGATCCCCGGTGAGATTAATTCCTTTCTCTTAAATTCCTTTTTCCTCTCCGATCAATTGTTAGATTAATTGCTAATTTATTTGTGATTAATTGTTTTGCGATTAATCTAATTCCTTGTGGTCTAGATCGTCTACGATTTTTGTGAAACTCTGTTTGATCTCAGTTATTTTTCAAAATTATTCCGTTAATTTGGTCTCGTCGTGATTGTCGTGTAGGATTGTTTCGGGAAACGTTTTGCGCACGTTTAGCCTAGTAGTTTCAATTTAGATTTAATTTCCGATTTTAATTTTCATGTAATTAGTGTCTGATCCTGTGTTCGTGCTGTGTTTAGCCAGTGTTTCAAAGGAGGAGTTCCGCGAGCTCGCTCAGTTCGTCGACCCGAATCCCGACTTCGATCTCGAGTTGCCAGGCAAGCCGCGTTCCTTGATCACTTTGTACCCAGTATTTTAAATTGCATGATTTGTTTGCAACCCTAATTTGCATGCCAACTATTTTAAAATGTGCTTGCAACATTCTCAAGGAGTGTCTATTTACTGTTCCACAAATATCAACTCTAGGATTGCTTTAGAATATTTATTTTATTTTATGCTTAACCATGCTTAGTCGTATTTATTTTTATCTCACACCTATCACTACAAGAATAGAATTTGTGTTAAATGCTTTTGAACTGTGATTCAAATGTGTGAGTTTTGCAAATAACTATACATAACTATTTAGCGGGGGCAGGATAGAGTATGAGGAGCTAGGAGACTTTTGAGAAGTCCCTGTGGACGTACCTGTTGCGGGTACAACAGAAAGATCTGGGCTGGGATTTTTTCGTGAGACTTGTTGTTGGCGTTGAGGTTGGAGATGGTGCCTGCCCCGGCAATTAAGGACCGAGTCCTTTGAGCCTTGTACGCTCAGTTGACAACTATGCACACCACGTTACCCTGTATGGACAGTTGGCTTGATCTTGAAGCTTGCCGAGACTGGTTGTTTACCCGTGGGTTGGCGGTGTTGTGTTAGTGTGGTGTAGAGCTATGACTCCCCACATGAGATCGAGATACCCCATCTGATCAGTGGTAGGCTCTTCACAGCTCCAGGACCCGATTGCGTAGCCTTTTAGAATCCCTATTTTAGAGGATGGATGACGCCAGTTAAAGCTTGTGGACGGGTCTTGTGTGTTCGTCGGGACTACGACGGTAGTTCCCGATGACGCTTCTCTTGGGTCCAGGTGCAAAACCTCTGCAGTGTTTTTGTCGATGCGCATTGCCACGTCCTTGTGGAAGGACACCCCTGAGTTGTGCTCCTCGTTGAGTAGTTTTGTTTTTCTTCTTCCTCTCCAATTTCAAAATGTTTTGGACTCCGGCCTTTGAGCTGTGGCCGTGTGTGGAGTTTACACCAGCATTTAAATGAACCCCCATCCGAGATAGCGAAGATCTCTGTGGGGCAAGATAATAAAATTTGATAGTTTCCAAATAAAGCTTTCTTGCATCCTTTAAGTAAAATGAAATGTTTTAAACTTGCATTTAGCACTTGAGCCATGCCTTTACCCTTGAAACCATTTGCATGCATACATTGTTGATAGGTAGTACGCGGTTTGCTGAGTATTCGTACTCATGGCTTTCTAATTTATTGTTTTCAAAGGATACTCTCAGCTTCGACTTCGACTATGTCTCTGACGGTCCGTGACGTCCACTCCTGTGCTCAAGCTAGCCTGTGTGGAGGAGGTTCGCTACCGCTGCCGTGTTGATGCTTCCGTTGCTGCTCTTGTTGGATTCTCGATAGTGATCTATCTGCTCTGAGATATTTTCGGCCTGCGTGCCGATGGACCCCTTTGGAGGATTTTATTCTAATAAATTCACTTTGACTTGCTATTTTCTATTCTCGTTTCTTGTTTAATATTTCTGTTATGGCGTTTTGATTGATCGCTTGTGATGTCGTGCTTGCCAAACTCCTGGGACTGGCAAGGTCACGAAAAATCGGGACTTATCGAAAGTTAAGGAAAATCCCGGTCGTTACAAAGCGTAAAGGCGGGGAGCGAGGTAAAAATAAAATGCCGGATGGTATTTTTTACATAACATGAGTGAATGCAACGGGAGCCCCCCTTGGTCCTCGGGATGCATGCCGAAAGTATCGTCAGGCCTGTAGCTTCATAGTTATGAACAACATCCCAATTACAGTTACAAATTGGAGGCTGCTCGATGATGAGACTAAGAAAATTTTGTGGATCAAGCTGAAATCAAAGATTAAGTTTCTAAAAGGCAAAGCAAACCTTGCAAACAAGAGTACATTAACCTCTAAGGCGAAGATGTTCCGCAGGTGGAAGGCTGAGTTAAACACCAAGTTTGTAAAGAAAAATTTGGCTCCAAGAAATTTTCCAAAGATAACAGAAGCCCAATGGTCTGAATTTGTTTAGCAGAAGACCACACCCGAGGCGATAGCTCGGAGTGCAGCTAAAGTTGAATTGGCGAAGAAAATCATCTATCCCCATCATCTAGGATCCGGTGGATATGCCAGTAAAATGATTGAATGGGAAAAGAGAAGAGAGGAGGCTGCCAAGGCAGGGAGACCTGACCTGCTAGAAGGTTGCGATGATCATACTAGGAACTGGGTCTATGCTCGATTAGACACAACCGAAGAAGGACAAATAATATACAAACATCCACAAGCGGCAGAGTGGGCAAGAAAATTGTGATGATTGCTGCAGAACAAAAAGCTAGAAAGTTCAAACCTGATAGGGAGAAGGACCAACTTACAGCTGCACTAGGCAACCCAAAACATCATGGACGTGTACGAGCCATCTCTTCACGAATGACCTGGAAAGAGAGGTTTCCACAGGATGCAGCGAGCTACAAAAAAGTGATAGGTATAAGAAGACTCTTTAAGAGACTATTAAGGCGGAGGTCAAGGCCTTCTTAAAAGAAAATTTTTTAGAGTTTATGCAAGAGCATCAACAGTATCTAGTATCTGGCAGCACAGCAAGCTACGAGATTACTCGGGACTGTGCCAACTGAGAACCCAGCTATTAGGCTCACACCGGGCTGTAACCTAAGTAGCGTAGCCTCTACACCAGGACAGAGATATCCTGTTGATGATATTGTGGAGAGCACGCCTTGTTGCATTCATGTATTGATTGGAAGGACAGGAAATAAGACAATTGAGGTTGCCACTGGTCTTGCAATTTCAAGGCGTACCTTCCACTGCAATCCCATCCTGATGGACTACGTGAAGGTACAAGTTAACAAAATCATCAATAAGGACTACATTGATTACGAACTTGACCACAGTGCACCCGAGGGAATCTCATTGCTTAGACAAGCATTGAATAAATTTATCCTTTGGCATCGATGTGACATTATTTTGAGTGATGGGCCACCTAATTTCCAGCCACGTCTGAGTAGCCCAGCACATCTGTCGACACAGCCAGCCACAAAGGGACATGAAGATGCAATCAACAAACAACCTTCTCCAAAAGATACATTTGACGTACCTCCATCTTCTTCCAAGGGCCCATCAGATGCAACACAGTAATGTTCCTCCAAGAGCAAAACAGATTTCACACCGCCAACTCCTCCTTAGGGGCAAGACGGTACAGTGCTCCAGCCTCCCTCCGATGGTCTTACAGTTTCAGCTATACCACCTTCTGACAAGGGCTCAACAGAAATGCCTGAGCCACCTCTCAAGGGAAAAGAAGGTTCAGGACAAAAGGGCCAAACTTATTCAGCTCCTGCACACATCCACTAAGAAATTGCCTCATACAAAAAGATGCCTTTGACAGACATGTTAAAGTATTTCCAGGGATTGAAAAGAAAGGCATCCTCCCTTCAAGAGCGTCCGAAGGATTATACCATTTTTATTTAAAGTTGGGAGGAGGATGGAGAAATCTATACAAGAGAAGATATAAAACTGCTAAGGAACGATCCAATCTGGTGTAAGAAGGATGTGCCTGAACCATATGTGAATGGCAAACCATTTTTAACCTCAGTGCAACTCAGTAAAATACATTTTCCATTGAGGAGATTACATGATTGGTACATGCATGCGAGTGCCCTGGGGTTCACTAATGTCCTCTCATGTGCCGGCAAATGCATTTTGGAGTGGAGAGAGGACTCAATCTTTCAGTGTTCAGGATTTATGTTCAGCAGAGAGAGGCTTGATATCAACCTCCTAACCGTGTGGTGCCTGTAAGTCATACCTTCTACATGCTAAGTGCCTTTAAGTCATTAGTACGATATGTCATAATAATGAGTAGTAACTTTATATATAGGATGGTATTCTTAGATGATCAGAAGCAGAAGAAACTACAAAAGGGGATCCTCGATCCAACATGGATTTCCAGGTCAACTTTGCCGTAAAATTCAATAAAAATTCAAAGAAATACGAGAACATGACAAGGAAGCAGTTTGAATCCGAGAGAGAGAAAATAATCAAGGAGAGAATGTTGTAAGTGGTGGCATATATAGGAAAGGCTATGCATAACTTTCTGGATGATGGCAAGAAGGATATATTGGCTCCTTACAATTTTAAATAAGTTTCGTCTCTGCAGTCGACTGATTTTCTTAAAAAAATTACCTAATGCTTTCTTTATTTATATAGCTACCACTGTATTTGTATCCTTATACAACAGAAGGTGGCGAAGGCGTGGTCTTAGACTCACTCAATTAGCCCTAAGAACAATACAAAGATTTCGTCAAGATTTTAGAAAAGTAAGCATACTTTCTGTATGTATATTGGTGGATAGTTATTATAATATAATTTATTTCCATTGCATAATATTTTTTACAATTATATAGTGCTTATAAATTTACATTAAAATTGGCAGAGTCCATCCTCAAATAAAGGAAAAGCTAACTCTACACTATGACTTTCCGGTAACAAAAACATCTCGTTTTCATATGTAATAGTAATTATCAAAAATTTTCAACTAATTTAGTTTGTTTTTGTTTGAAGTGTCATGAGCAACCTCCCAGTACTATCCTCTGTGATTATTATGTTTGCGAGTAGTAATTATCAAAAAATTTCAACTAATTTAGTTTGTTTTTGTTTGAAGTGTCATGAGCAACCTCCCAGTACTATCCTCTGTGACTATTATGTTTGCGAGTACCTTAGGATCACTGTACATTATAAAGTGAACCATGAGGATATAAGCAATCTTTGTATATAGATATCAACTTGTTATGTATACTTACATTAATTGTTATCATTGTTATAGTAATTATCTATCGTCTCTTCATTTACAGGAACCCAAAGTCGATGAAGAATGGCCATAGGGAAGAGACATGGAGCGCATAGGAGTTGAATCCGTCCGAAGTGACCTGTGCTATTTTATCTGTCGAGAGATTGTTCACTAGGATGGTGTATTTTTTGAAAAGGAAAACAATGAATTGATTTTGTACCCACAGTTGTCTTTGTATGACATGTTTAAGATTATATAGATGTAATCGGATTTGGTTTGATGATATGTAATGTGACATGTAAATATTTGTTTTGTAAGATATACTTGTTGTGTTCCAATCATCCGTTATATTACTTTGATGGATTATTGAATGCAATATATGTTTCGAAACTGAATTGTATATCCTATATAAAACTAAAAAAATAAAAAAATTAAATAGTTTATACAGACGATCGACGCTGTAGACCGCTTAAATTTAAAAAACAATACGTAAGCGAACGTCGCAAGGAACTGCCTGCCTGAACTAAGATCCTTAGTGCAGGCGGTTATATAAAGAAGTCTTCCTGCACAAAGGGCCTTAGTGCAGCGGTTGATACAAACACGTGTACAAATGCTTCATTTCTACAGGCTCACTAATGGCAGCGGAACCGAAAACCACCTACGAAAATCACTTTAGAACCGCTTGCAGAGACCATTTTTGTAGTATTGCACGAATCACACGCCTCGTCTAATTCTGTACGCGGGAGCGTGCACTACCCACTAGTATATACTCCTTTTAGTCGATTCTACGAGATAGATATTACATTCAGTAACTAGAGATCCTGCTATCCATAATTTCAGATTCAGCCCTGAAAGGAGAGAGAAACTTGGCTAGTTACGTTATACTTTTCTATTCTCTATTACGTTGCAATCTCTTTTGTTATGTCCTGCAATGTATCAGTCTTAAAATCTCCGTACCTGCAAGTGAGCTGCAATCCATATCTTAGGTAGTATTCAATTTTTTGATTGTATAGAAACCATATAGCTACGGCCACTACTAAAAAACTATTTCTCGACACCCTCTTTGACGATACAGGTTGGATATTATTAACCGTCCGTACATAGAGAGATGTACAATTCCATTTATACATAAGGCTCTCCTAACAAAACACCCATATAAATAATCCCATTTATACATGCAATTCGTTAGGAGAACAGTCTGTATAAATAGATTTATATGAGTGTTTGGTATGAAAACCGCCTGTAAAATTTGCGAAATTTTAAGACAGCCGTTCGCAAAAATGTCGATATCCGGCGACCTGCATAATTCCAACTTCAGCCCAAATCCAGTTACTAGATAATGCATCTGTCCTTGTACCATTTTTTTTTTCTTCGGCGCCACTAAATCCCTCTGCGCTATCTGAACCATATCTTCTCTCACAGAAGTGTTTGAGGTCAAATATCAACAAGAAGGGCATTGCGCCCACCGAGCTGGACTCCATCAACCAGGTCAGAGCGCTGCCTCTATTCTCAGTACCCCTCCGGATTTAAATATTAACACAGTTAACTTTTAATATTATTTTTAACCACCTATCTTATTCAAAATATTTATCCAAATGTGTAAAAGTATTAGTCGTTTTCAAATATCATTAATGACAAAACAAATGATAAAAATATATATAATATTTATTATATTTTTTGAATAAAAGACGAAGAGTGAAAGATGATCGATATTAAATATCAACAATATCAATATTTTAAAACCTGTTGTTGCCTTGCGAACCGCCGCACCCATTGGAAAACCAAGCAGATCGAGCATGACTTCAACGCCCTCCGCGCCTGCCATCGCTGAGGTTGTGGACCTCGTCCAGCGGCCGTGTGGATGGCGCGGTGCCACAGCCTAGCTGCACCGCGCCTTGCTTGGAGGAAGTGGAGTACGCAGGAGAACAACCAAGACGGAATGGACTCACAGCCAAGACGCAGGACAACATGGACTTGTGCACCAGCTGTGGAGTACTCCTACGTACGAGGGAGAAGAAGCATCTCAATATTCATTCCCACGACTATATGCCAGCACCTAAATAGCCGCCTTACTGAAACGGGTATAAAACTCAGAACTCATGTTATGATCATGAGGGCGAGCTAACTCGCGCAGGCATCCACTGCTGCTCCACTAGACCACGAAGTAGTCCACTGATATTGACGGCGTCTTGGACGCAAGCACCTTCACGAGAGCCGCATACGAATCATTGTCGCTCCCAATTCGTCACCAATGTTGGCAATGGCACAGTGCTAGTAGAACCTCAAAAACTTGGGTTCTCGGTCCAGATCGTTATATGCTTCCGTTCAGGATAAGGCAGGAGATGAAAAGAGATAAAGAGACATGGACATTAGTTATGACATTTTGAAAAAAAAATAGTTCTGACGATAGATAATCATAGTCAAAATCTTGGCATGCAAATCTAGTTTCTCGGTCTAGATCGTTATACGCAAATCTAGTTTCTCGGTCTAGATCGTTATATACTTCAAACAGATGTGGAAGATGGTGATAGTTCTGACATTTTGAAAAAAAAACAGTGAAAAAGATTGAGGAGTGATAATCAAATTAAATTTGCAGTGTTGGATATGTCTCAATCCGTCGCAACCAAGGAAGAATGTTCCAGTTAGAACACTGTTATGCAATCACATTTTCAGAAATGGACTTTAGTCCATAGGACTGTGACCATAAAACCTCATATGTAGGAATGACCATAAAACTAATAAGGTTGCCGTAGAATATCGCATGGTGAAAAAACAAGTTATTAAAACCAAATGCGACAACAGCAACATCATTTTATCGCCCTTGGTTTTTATCGTAGCAGTTGGTGAAAAGAAATCATACCAGTTCGAAAGTTTACCACAACCAGTGCACATTATTGAGTTACAAAAACTGCACACTCAGGAAAACAAACATTTTTTTTGCGACAGACTCAGAAAAACACACATGAACAAACAAGACGATAGATAAGCCCGACTTCAACTCAGTGGTGCATGGAGTCTCCAGGAAAGGAAGCCCCGTTAAGTTTGACAAAGATCTGCTGATTCGAGATCCTTTGCCCAGGCGGGCGCCGCTATTACATCACCACAAGCTTCTTACGGATCACCTACGACAAGTCGCAAGTTGCATTGAGTTAATAAGGTTAAATATATTAAGGTACAAATATAAAAGTCACAAAAATCACTTATTTTTCCAGCATAGCACTGCATTTATACGAGTCATAAAATTAAAATGAGGAACGCTCTCGAAGGGAAAAAAAAGGCCCGAAAACTGGGATTTCAGCCAGCAATACAATGGAAAGTATACAATTTTTTTCTTATTTTCATACCGGTTGTTGCATAGCCTGATGCTTCAGCAGAAGTTGAACGGTCCTCGTGCTCATTCAAAGCTGTAATTGTGGCACTGGTGCCAGTAGTTGATCCTGCATTCAAAGGAAACATGAAAATAAAGTTTTAAATACATCAAATAAACAAATGGGAATCTAATCGAAGTAATTGCAAAAATAGTTTTAATGTCATATGTGCACGAAATTTAAGTAAAATAAATGTACCACGACTCGGGCGACATTTAGTTTGTTTCTAGGAATCTACAGTGTGGTTTTATTGACCTAAATCTTTCATCCAACAGGTGAACAAAAGCAACCAACAAACGACCGGGACACGGCAGAAAATTCTTAGAGCTGTGATACCCTCGTATATACACATGTCTGGAGTTTCATACAGAAAGGCCACAGCTGCAGGTCGTTTTTTTTTTTGAATCATTGCAGCTGCTGCTCATGTGGTCTAAGTAGACAGTACGATGCCGTCAAAGATCATTTGTGCCGCTTTGACGAGGACGATCGAAGTCCAATAAGAATATGTTATATCAAATTTTAGACAAGATTCTTTTTTCATTTGAAATCTAGGCAGACATTGGTGTCAAAACTCATTATTGCTCAATAAAAAAATGTTCAACACTTTAAGGACCCTAGGAGCAAACACAGAAGTACAATGCCTCAGAAAGGTTGTGTCTCGTTGCTCTCTTATTGGCGTGACACTCATAAAATATAAGATGCACGAGTAGTAGTATATAATTAATACGATGCAAATCTAAGATGAAGAAAACTACGAGATCCATTGTATTTTTACATCACATATAAAGACACAAGCAGATTTTAGTAAGGTAGTTTTTTGAAATGATAATATAGTATGTTCCTGTGTCTGCTTACCAATATTATCCCGTTGTCCCTGAGCGGTATGTGGAACACCAGGAGGACCAATATTAACGGGTGGTGCTGCACAAATAAATCATGAGAGGGAAAGTGTAGAGAACTATAGAATAGTAGCGTACACGGACTATCAAGTCAGCGAACTGATTTATCGTATATACCAGCAACAAAGGGACCAAGCATGTTATTTTGAAGCACTGTTTAGGAGTACAATATAACATGTGTGGCATGAGTACGACATAAATATAGGAGTACGCAGTAAAAGGACAAGTATTGAGGGGTACCATCATATAAAATACTTTTTCGAGAGCTGTAAAGGATTTCTTACTTACATGGCATGGATCTCTTAGAGTTGAAAGCCATGTAATACTCATTATTGCTCGCAACTTAAAAAGGAAACGTTAAACATGCTTTGGAGAGGTTGTTTCATGTTGTTCTCTAAGCGGCGTGCCATTCATGAAAATATGAACTTGATATGTCGCATAGTTAGTAGTCTAGTAAGAGCAGTGGAGACGCTATAAAACTGGCAAATGCGAGTCCAAAGTGAACGTTAAAACATGGAGAGACCCAGTTTAGGTTTTATGTCACATGCTCCCTCCGTTCCTAAATTGTTATCGCTTTAGACTTCTATCATCATATTTAACCACTTATCTTATTCAAAAAGTTAGTTTAAATATGTAAAATTTTAAGTTATGATTCAAATAACTCTAATGATAAATTAAATTGTAAAAAAATAATATTTATCAAATTTTTTGAATAAAATAAATAGTTAAAGTTGATGTTAGAAGTCAATGGTGACAACAATTTATGAACGGATGGAGTACTCCCTATATTCCCAAATTGTTTTCTCCATTAACCTATGGCATCAACTTAACTATTTACCTTATTTAAAATGCTTAATATCATATATTTTGTCTTTGTCATTTAAGTTATTTAAATCATAACTTATAAATTTACACATTTAAACGAATTTTATGAATAAAAGTGGAACGTAGGCAATTTTTTCTTATTTTCATACCGGGGGCATGCCTGCTTGTATCGTCTGATGTTTCAGCAGGGCTTGAACCGTCCTCGTGCCCAGTCATTGCAGGAGTTGAACCGTCCTCGTGCCCAGTCATTGCTGTAGTTGTAGCACCAGCGCCAATAATTGATCCTGCATTCAAAGAAAACATGAAAAATCAATTTCTAAATACATCAAACAAAAAATGGGAATCTAATCGAAGTAATTGCAAAAGTAGTTTTAATGTTATATGTGCGTGAAGTTTAGGTAAAATAAATATACCACAACTAGGGCGACATTTAGTTTGTTTCTAGAAATCTACAGTGCGGATTTATTGACATGAATCTTTCATCCAATAAGTGAACAAAAGCAACCAACAAAGGAGACGGCTGTGATACTTTCGAACACGTGTGTGGTGTTTCACACAAAAAGGCCACAGCTGCAGGTGGTTGGTTCTGAATCACTGTAGCTGCTGCTTATGCGGTCCATGTAGACGGTACCATGCTGTCAAAGATCATTTGTGCCGCTTGGATGCAGACCAAAGTCAAACAATAAGAATACGTATATTATATCAAATTTAGACCTGATTCTTGTTTCATTTGAAATCTAGGCGGACGTACCATTGCTGTCAAAACTCATTATTGCTCAATGTAAAATATTCAACATTTTAAGGACGCTAGGAGCAAACACTGAAGTATCATGCATCGGAAAGTTTGTGTCACGTTGTTCTCTGATTGGCGTGACACTCATAAAAGATGCGATGCACAACGAGTAGTATAATTAATCAGATGCAGATCAATGGTGAACTTAAAACTAGCAGAGATCCATTGTACTCCCTCCATCCCAAACACTGTACCACACCAAAATTACCATCGGGAGTGGGTTGCTAAAAGTACCAAATTAACATCGGAATGTTGGTCGGTAAAAAATATTAACAGGACGTCAGTCGTTATTTCTTGTTTTTGCAATAGTCAGTTTGTCGGTATTTTGGGTAAGTTCCTTACCAGCCACTCAAAATTTTCAATTTTCTTATTAGCCATCAATGCTAACTTTCTTTCTTTATTCACTCCTATACATTTCAGGACTTGAAAAAAAGACTTTTTTGCCCTTCTTTCAATTTTCCTAAGTTTGATCATTACTCATTTTAGTGGATGTTTAGTTTTGGGGCATCTAAAATTTCACAAGGAAAAATTCACCTTCAATTAAAATTCAAATTCAAAGTTTAAAAATGAAACTAAACCATTTTATTTCCTTTTAAGTTCATGGGTCATAATACGAATTTGTGAGATAGGACTGATTTCTACAACATTCACTAAAATGGGTACTGAGGAAACTCAGGAAAAAAAGATTGAGGGGCAAACAAGTCTTTTTCAAGCCTCTAAATGTAAGAGTGGCGAATAAAAAAAAAAAGTTAACATTAGTGGTTGATAAGAAAATTCAAAATTTTAAGTGTCTGATAAGGAACTATAAGTTTTTGGATGGCTAAGAAAGAATTGACCCATTTTTATTTCT
Organism: Zoysia matrella; assembly: GCA_001602295.1. Lineage (NCBI taxonomy): Eukaryota > Viridiplantae > Streptophyta > Magnoliopsida > Poales > Poaceae > Zoysia > Zoysia matrella. The sequence goes on from BCLG01000061.1 coordinate 252,830, forward strand.
CTTTAATGTTGGACGGTCCCCTATCCCCTCAACCTAAATTTCCCTAGCCTGCCCAAAATTTCAAAGTCCGTGTCTAAATCTCCATGCGCCTCCCTCAGCCGACGGCCCCCGACCAGTCTCCCTCACACCCTTCCCTTCTTCCCCAAGCCCTCCCCCAGCCTACTCTCCATCTGGCCCTCATTCTCACCCATCGAATAGTGTTGCTAGTGGTGGAGGCATGCGGCAGCGATGAGCCATGCCGCCCTTGGTCCAGCGATGCCATGAGCCAACTACTTTGCACTCAGGCTGGCCGCATGGACATGGGCTGAGATATATAGCGACGCCACTATCAGCGACAGATAGTATCGGTTGCTAAAGACTTATAGCGGCTGACTGTAGGACGGTATAACGGTTTATAGCGACAAAAAAGAAGTTGGTAGGGATTGCTGTGGTACAGTGAAAAGTGACTTTTTGACTTTGAAATCAACATTTAAGCATTCGTCTTATTTAAAAAAATTAAGAAAACAAAAAATAAACAAGTCAAGCTTAAAGTACTTCTAATAATAAATCATTTCACAATAAAATAAATAATATTTTACAAATTTTTGAATAAGATGAATGGTCAAATGTAGATGTTCGAAATGCTGAAAAGACACTTATTTTGGGACGGAGGGAGTACATTTTACATATTCCCTTTGAAATGAACATTTGATCATTCATCTTATTAACAAATTATGAAACACGAAATAAACAAGTCAAGCTTAAAGTACTTCTAATAATGAATCATTTCACAATAAAATAAATAATATTTTTACAGATTTTTTGAATAAGATGAATTGTCAAAGATAAATGTTTAAAATTCTAAAAAGACACTTATTTTTACATACTCCGTCCATTCCAAAGTATAAGCATTTTTAGGTTTAGTCAAACTCAAACTTTTATCACTTTTGTTAATAGTGTTTTATCATATACAAATTTTATTTTTTGGATTCATCATGAAATAAGCTTTCATAAAAAGTATAATTTTCTATTAAAAGTTACATAATTTTCTAGATATTATAGTAAAAGTTAAAAGAATTTGAATTTAACATAACAAAAAATGCTTATATTTTGGAACGAAGGTAGTATGTGGCATGAGTACGAAATAAATATAGAAGTAGTAAAATGATAAGTAACGAGGGGCACCATCATATAAAATAGTTTTGGACTGCCATATAGGATTTCTTAATTACATGGCGAGGATTTCTTAGTGTTGAAAGCCGTGTAATACTCATTATCGCTCGCAACTTAAAAAGGTTAAACATGCTTTGGAGAGGTTGTTTCATGTTGTTCTCTTAGCAGTGTGGCGTAACTTGGTACGTTGCATAGTTAGTAGTCTAGTGAGAGGCATGGAGAGACCCTATAAAACTGGTAGATGCAAATCCAAGGTGAACGTTAAAACAAGAAGAGACAAATTATAGCTTTTATATCACATACTCCCTCTGTTCCCAAATTGATTTCACCGTAAACCTATGGCATCAACTTTAACAATTCATCTCATATAGAAAATGGTAAATATCATATATTTTGTTATAATTTGTTTTATCATCGAAGTTATTTGAATTCAACTTATAATTTTAGACCTTTGAACTATGCTTCCAATAAGATAAATGACCAAATATGATATTAGAAGTCAACAATGATAAAATTAAATTTAGGAACAGAGGGATTACAAGATACAAATAGATTTTGATACTCCAAGTAATAAATATGGTTTCGTATTAGCTTACCATGAGGTATGGGACTGTCTTGCCCTCCATGATTTGCTTGCAGGCCCAGAGCACCACAATAGACACAAGGAGGACCACTAACAATGCTTGGCCCTGCACAAATAAACCATGAGAAGGAAGGTCTAGCGAACCATCATATTAAAATTTCTAGTGCAAGCGAACTATCAGATAAGTTAGAATTTTGAGTCCCTTATAAGATTTCTTAACGACATGGCTGGGATTTCTTACGATAAAAAGTTGTATAGAAATCATTATTGCCCCAAAAAGTTAAATGGTTAAATGTTGTAAGGGCCTAGGTGCTAGAACAGAAGTAATGTTCTTTGGAGAGCTTATATGATGCTATTCTCTTCTTGGCGTAGCAATCATGAAAATATTAACTAGATATGATGCAAAATGAGTAGTATAATAAGAGGCATGTAGAGACACTGTAAAATATTAGTAGATGCAAATCCAATGTAAACATTAAAACAAGCAGACACCCATTGTAGAGTTTATGTCGCATACTCCCTTTGTTCGCAAATTGTTGTCGCCATTAACCTACTGCATCAACTTTAAGGCTTCGCCTTATTTAAAATTTTGTAAATATCATTATTTTATAATTTGATTTATCATTAAAGTTAGATGAATTGTGACTTATAATTTTATACATTTGAACTAATTTTGTGAATAAAACAAATGATCACATATAATGTTAGAAGTTAACAACGACAACATTGAGGAATGGAGGGAGTACAAGGCACAAGCAGATTTTTGTAACTAATTCTCCAATTAATAAATATGGTTTCATATCTGCTTACCAAGAGTTATGCGTATGTCTTGCTCTCCAAGATTTTCTTGCAGTCTTTCAGCAGTGGATTGAACAATAGGAGGACCAGTAATAACGCTTGATCCTGCATGAATAAATCATGAGAAAGAAGGTCTAGCAAACCATCATATAAGTTAGAGTTTTGAGTGCCACATATGATTTATTAATGGCATTGCCAGGATTTCTTACGACAAAAAGTTGTATAGAAATCATTATTGCTCTAAAAAGTTAAAAGGCTCAATGTTTTAAGGAGCCTAGGCGATAAAACAGAAGTACCCTGCTTTGGAGAGCTTACATGATGTTATTGGCATGACAATCATGAAAATAGTAACTAGATATGAGAGGCATAATGAGTAGTATAATATGAGGCATGTACAGACCTGTAAAATGTTAGTAGATGCAAGTCTAATGTGACTATTAAAACAAGCAGAGACCCATTGTAGGGCTTATGTCACATACTCCCTCTGTTCCCAAATTGTTGGCGCCGTTAACTTAGGGCAACAACTTTAAGGATTTACCTTATTTAAAAATAGTAAATACCATATATTTTGTTATAATTTTCTTTATCATTAAAGTTGTATAAATCATGACTTTTATTTTACACATTTGAGCTAATTTTGCGAATAAGATGAATGATCAAATATGATGTTAGAAGTCAGCAGCGACAAAATTGAGGAATGGATGGTGTACATAGACACAAACATATTTTTGTATCAAACTTCACCAAATATAAATATCATTTCGTATCTTCTTACCATGAGTTGTGCATATGTCTTGCTCTCCAAGATTTTCTTGTGGTCCTTGAGCACCACAATGGGCACAAGGAGGACCACTAACAATGCTTGGTCCTGCACCAATAAATCATGAGAAAGAAGGTCTAGCAAACCATCATATAAGTTGTATAGAAATCATTATTGCTCCAAAAATTTAAAAGGATCACTGTTTTAAGGAGCCTAGGTGGTAAAACAGAAGTACCATGCTTTGGAGAGCTCATAAGATGTTATCGTCTTATTGGCGTGGCAATCATGAAAATAGTAACTAGATATGAGGAATAGTGAGTAGTATAAGAAGAGGCATGTAGAGATTTGTAAAATGTTAGTAGATGCAAGTCCAATGTGACTATTAAAACAAGCAGCGACCCATTGTAGGGCTTATATCACATACTCCCTCAGTTCTCAAATTGTTGGCGCCATTAACTTAGGGCGAGAACTTTAAGGATTTACCTTATTTAAAAACAGTAAATATCATATATTTTTTTATAATTTTCTTTATCATTAAATTTTTATAAATTGTGACTTATAATTTTACACATTTGAGCCAATTTTGTGAATAAAACAAATGATCACATATAATGTTAGAAGTTAACAATGACAACATTGAGGAATGGAAGGAGTACAAGGCACAAGCAGATTTTTGTAACTAATTCTCCAATTAATAAATATGGTTTCATATCTGCTTACCAAGAGTTATGCGTATGTCTTGCTCTCCAAGATTTTCCTGCTGTCCTTTAGCAGTGGATTGAACAATAGGAGGACCAGTAATAACACTTGGTCCTGCATGAATAAATCATGAGAAAGAAGGTCTAGCAAACCATCATATAAGTTAGAATTTTGAGTGCCACATATGATTTCTTAATTACATGGCCAGGATCTCTTACGATAAAAAGTTGTACAGAAATCATTATTGCTCTAAAAAATTA
>BCLG01000061.1:257091-312794 GCA_001602295.1 Zoysia matrella
AAAATTAAAAGGCCCAATGTTTTAAGGAGCCTAGGTGCTTAAACAGAAGTACTGTGGTTTAGAGAGCTTATATGATGTTATTCTCTTTTTGCGTGGCAATCATAAAAATAGTAACTAGATACGAGGCATAATGGGTAGTATAATAAGAAGCTTGTAGAGACTGTAATATGCTGGTAGATGCAAATTTTACACATTTGATTTAATTTTGTGAAAGATGCAAATCCAATGTGAACATTAAAACAAGTAGAGACCCATTGTAGTGTTTATGTTACATACTCCATCTGTTCCCAAATTGTTATCGCCGTTAATCTATGACATCAACTTTAAGGATTCATTTTATTTAAAAAATTGTAAATATCATTAAAGATATTTGAACCACAACTTATAATTTTACATATTTCAACTAATTTTTTTGACTACGACGAATGGTCTGCTTAAAGTCAATAGGGACAATAATTTAGGAATAGAGGGAGTATGATGCATAAGAGTAGCCTAGAAATAGGCATGTAAAGACCTAGGGAATATAATAGATACAAACCAACGGTGAAAGTTAAACTAGTAGAGAGAAACGTTGTACTAGCTTTAAAACCAGTAGACGCAAGCAGAATTTTGTAAGCTAGTGCCTTGAGATGATAAATATGTTTTCATATATGTTTACCCACTGGGGCTGCTGGTGTGTCTTGTCTGACAAAATTACCCTGCTGCCTGTCAACAGTAGGACGAACCCCGTGGGGAGCATGCATATGTTTTCTGCTGCACAGATAAATCATGAAAATGATGTTTTAGACAGCTATACTGTGTACTGAACTACTGAGTCAGCCAACCGATTTATAAACACATTGTAACATCCCGGAATTTTCGGATTAATCGAAGTGTCGAAATTCCTCAAAATTTTTGTTCCGTCCGAATTTAAATTTCTTCTTTCAATTTTTTCTAGCGCTGAAATAATTTTAGTCCGCGACCTTTTGTTTGGCTAGAATTATTTTTTTTCCAGAATTCCTAATTATTTTCCAAATCCTCAAAATATTTTCCTTAATTATTTAGTTCTCTCCTTATCCTCTTCCACCGACCCTTCTTTTTTAACCCTCAAGTTGATCACCCTCTAATATAAAATCCCTCTAATCTTATCCCTTTCTCCTGTTCTCTTTATTTCTTTCTCTGTCCCCAAGCCACCGCAAACCTCAATCGGGCGAGCAGGCGCTCCTCTTCGACTGCGCCGCTCTGGTCGTCTCCATCGACAACGCCGCCCATCACCGCCGTCCTTCCCCCGGTTGGCTTCACCGTCTACCTCGTCGACCACGCACGCCCCTCCGTCCCCGACGCTGTCTTCGTCGCCCGCGCCACCGTGCCGTGCAGGTCCGCCGCCGTCGTCCATGTGACCGCGACCTTGTCCCTGTGGAGCTCGTCGTCTCGCGACCTCGTCCCGACGCACGCCGCCGTGGCCATGTCGTCCTCGTCGTCGCCTCCTTCCTCCGCGCCCCGACCGTCTCCGCGTCGCCCCGTCTTCGCATCGCGCCGCCTCCGACCATCCTCGTTACCCCAACCGGAGAGCGCGCGCCTGCACCGGCCTTCTTCGACGAGCGCGCCGAGCCGCTGGCTGTGGACCTCCGCCGCGCCTTGTCGTCCCCTGCGCCATTACCCTGTCCTCGTCGTCGACTGTTGCCATCCTGGTCGGTCCCTGTCCGCGCTGTAGCCGGTCTCCGTCGTCGGTTCGCAGCCGGTTCGCGTCGCTGCGTCCTCGTGTTCAAGTCGCCGAGGCTGCTCTGGACTTCGCCGTGCACCTGTCGCCAACCGCGATCTGCTGTTGTGGTGAGGCACTAGAACCTCTTCCTTGTGCTTTTTTGTTCGATCTGTGCTGCGTACAGGTTAACGTGTAGATGTTTGAGTGTATCCTAGTGCGGTAGGTGTAACGTGTTCTCTGATTTGGAGTAGTTCCGCTTGGCTGGTTGTGTAGGTCTGTGTAGTGCTAGTTGGCGGTTTCAGAGAGGGTTTGGTTACAGCAAGAGTATAAGTTAATCAGTTTCTTGGTCCGGTGATGGGCGTCAGGTTTGAGTGCATGGTTGGCTTTCAGTTCTGGGTAGTTTGTTTTGTGCAGAAGATTTCAGGTGGAGTCGTGGTCATCCTGTGCAGGTTGCTTGGTCTGACGGCAGGGTTCAGAAGCGTTGGGCAGAGTTTGCTGTTTTGGTGCTAGCAGGAGCGATCATGAGAAACAAGTGAATTCTTTCACTTAGAGTTGTTCTGTATGCTGATCTTCGGGAGTTCACAGATCCTTCGTTAGCCTTCCAAAAGTTTCTCGAGTTGTTTCCTTAGATTTGTCTCCTCAAGTGCGTCGTGTAGAACTTTTCGAGCACGTTTAGTCTCATAATTTAAATTTAAATTTAATTATTCAAATTTAAATTATCGCGTACCTAGTGTCTGATCCCTTCTTCGTGCTATTGTCCAGCTGGAGTTGTCGCTGTATTTTTGAAGACTGCTCTATGCGAGGATCTAGATTCCGGATAGAATCTTAACTCACAAGGCAAGCCGCGCTCTTTGACCAATTTGGTACCCAGTATTTCAAACTGCATGTTTTGTTTGCAACTTTAATTTTGCATGTCAATTATTTTAAAAGATGCTAGCAACATCTCTAAGCCGTGTCTACTATTCCATATATTATGAGCTCTAAGACTGCTTTAGTACTATTACTTTACTTTTATGCTTAGTCATGTTTAGTTGCATTTATTTACTACTTCATACCTTATCACTACAAAAATGAAATTTGTGTTAAATATTTGTGAACTGTGCTTCAAATGTGTGTGTTTTGCAAATAACTCTATACAAAACTATTTAGCTGGGGCAGGAAGAAGTATGAGGAGCCGGGGGACTTTCGAAAAGTCCCTATGAGAGTACCTGTGGTGGGTACACTGGAGGCTTCGGCCTTGGCGGCGAGTTTGTTGGTTGTTGGTTGTTGGAGTTGAGGTTGGAGAGATAGCCTGCTCTAGCAATTAAGGACCGAGTCCTTCGAGCCTTGTACGCTCAGTTGATAATCATGCACACCACGTTACCTTGTATGAGTAATTGGCTTGATCTTGAAGCTTGTCGAGACTAGTTGTTTATCCGTAGGTTAGCGGTGTTGTGTTAATGTGGTGTAGAGCTCTGACTCCTCACATAAGATCGAGATACCCCACCTGATCAGTGATAGGTTCTTCACAGCTTCCAGGACCCGATTGTGTAGGCTCTTGGGATCTTTATCTTGAAGTACGGATGACGCCAGTTAAAGCTTATGGACGAATCTTGTGTGTTCGTTGGGACTACGACGGTAGTTTTCGATGACGCTTCTCGTGGGTCTAATGTATAACCTCTGCAGAGTTTTAGTTAATGCGCATTGCCATGTCTTTTTGGAAAGACACCCTCTGAGTTGTGCTTCTCGTTGAGTAGTTTTGTTTTTCTTTCTTTTCTTCTATTTTAAAATGTTTTTGACTCTGGCCTTTGAGCTGTGGCCTAGTGTGGAGATTACATCGACATTAAAATGAACTCCCGTCCGGGATAACAGAGATTTCTGCGGGGCAAGATAATAAAAATTGATAGTTTTGAAATAAATCTTTCTTGCATCTTTAAAATAAAATATAATGTTTTAAACTTGCATTTAGCACTTGAGCCATGCCTTTACCCTTGAAACTATTTACATGTATATATTGTTGTTAGGTAGTACGCGGTTTACTGAGTATTCGTACTCACGGCTTTCTAATTTATTGTTTTCAGAGGATACTCTCAGCTTCGACTTCGACTACGTCTCTGTCGGTCCGTGACGTCCGCTCCTGCGCTCAAGCTAGCCTGTGTAGAGGAGGTTCGCTACTGCTGCCACGTTGATGTTTCCATTGTCGCTCTTGTTGAATTCACGATAGTGATATATCTACTCTGAGATGTTTTCGGCCTGCGTGCCGATGGACCTCCTTTGGAGGATTTTATTGTAATAAATTCACTTTGACATGCTATTTTCTATTCTTGTTTCTTGTTTAATATTTCTGTTATTGTTTTTTAATTGATCGCTTGTGATGTCGTGCTTGCCAAACTCCTGGGATTGGCAAAGTCACGGAAGATCGGATCTTATCGAAAGGTAAGAAAAATCGCCGGTGGTTACACACATGCAATTCATAAATGGACCGTTCATGGTATTACAGAACCATTAATCTTATTAAAAAAATTGAGAAAATATTATTTATTTTGTTATAAAAATTTTATTATAAAAAATAGTTTAAGCGTGACTTATTTGGTTTTATATTTTCATAATTTTATTGAATAAGATGAATCGTCAAATGTTCATTATAAAAGTCAAAAAGTAACTTATTTTGTGACAGAGGAAGTAAATATCTCTAGGAGCATAGGAAACAACAAACGTGTGTCATACATTGGAGAGGCTGTATTTTTCTTTTTGGTGTGTCACTTTTGGAATCACAAACTTGATACAAAGCATAAAGAGTACTCCAGTAAGAGGCACGCAGAGACCCAATGGACCTAGTAAATAATCTACGATGATCGTTAAAAGTGGCAGAGACCGTTATAGCGTTTCACATCATGTATAATGACGCATGCGTGATTTAGAAAGTTTGTGTCTCCAAATAACAAATTAGTTTCGATAATGCTTAATAACAGGTGCCAGTGTGTCATACTCCAGCGCAACTCTCTCCACTCGGAGGAGTTGCGGGAACTTCAGAAGGACAATGCCTAATGTTTTGTTCTGCACAAATGAATAATAAAAAGGAAGTTCTGGACAATTACTTTTTTGGAAATTGTTAAAATAATATCTAAATCTAAAAAGTCTTGAAATGTTATTTTCAATATCTTTTAAAACTTTTAATATTTAGATATTATTTTAATAATTCATAAATAATATAGTATTGTTTTTAAAATTTGATAGGAAGAAATTTTTAGTCAAAAAAATCGACAAGTCAAAAAATGTAAAAATTGACAATCAGCAAGTCAAAAAGTTAGATTGGAAGAAATTAGATAGTCTAGATAGGAAGAAATTAGGTACTATTATTTTGAGAAATAGATAGGAATAATTTTTATCAATTGGCAAGTCAAAAAAATTGACCATAAAAGTAAAATTAATATATCTAAAACAGTATAAATAAATAAATATTAACAGATCTGTGATTGCTTTGTAAAAATGAGTGACATAAAAAATAAAAAAAATCTCTAACCGTATAAGTAAATATTAACAGTTTTGTGCTTTCTTTGTAAAAATGTGCGACACAAAAAAAAATTTAAAAAGGAGTAAAAAAATGAGGCGGCTGAGAATCGAACTCACGACCTCTCCTCAGTTGAAGCCTTGATACTCAGCCCAATAGAAGATTATTGTTAGGTTTTGTTGACTACGGATCAATATAAAATTTATATCTCTAGATTCTCCATTAAAATATTTTATAATATATAATTTATATAATAAAAAAATAATTAAATTTATAGAAATCATTGGTCAAAGTCGTAGTCAAAAAATCCTAAAAATAAGCTTCTATTGAGATAGAGGTAGTACATGGTGTTGTTTTCTATATATTCCGTCGAGTATGGGGCCTTATCAAGGCCCATTTTGTCACGCCAAACAAAATAGTGTGATTAGGACATTAATCACACCAATCATATTGGCGTGAGTGAAATCCTACCTGGAAGTCGTCGCTTACGTGGAATTAATCATACTAATCAAAATTGCGTGACCGAGACTTTAATTATGCCAATTCGACCGGCGTGACTAAAACGAATTGGATTCTGAAAATTTAGCTTCCCACATATCTTTTTTAAAACTCCCTTTGGAACCACTTCTAAATCGCAAAGCTTCCTCTGGTACAGATCTAAAACTTAAATACTCTCATAATACTCTCTTATCGAACACTTTTTACCAAGCTTTTCCATCTCCACGCAAAACATGTCTTACCTCCGCTTCCTTCTGACCATGTCAGTTTTTCCTTAATTATAGACTTTAACAGAGTTTACCGGCCATTATTGCTTTTAAGTCATTAATGTTTTATTGACTCTTAATGTGGTATTTTATTGTGGTTTAACTTTATAGTGGTTTTGTGGGGATGGACTAAGAAGGTGGGATAAGCGTCATGTCACTCCCATGATCAAGAGTGCATAGTCTGTAGGTACAATGTACAACTTATTCTGAGTGTATAATCTTTTTGGAAAGTCCATTGTCATATCTTTGGCATGCTATTTGTATTGGGCTCACAGTGATTAGTCTCTCATGCTACTTGTTGCGTGAGTGGTTTTAGCCGTGTTTTTTGAAAGCGCATTGGACTAGATAGTCGAGATCCATTCAATCAAAAATTGGGAGATGGCAGAAATGGTTGATTCCCCAGATCGACACAAATAACTAAAATAATGAAAATTAAATAGTTATTTCCTTCTGATTTAAAATTGGCTTAATCTTGCTGCAACCAATTTTACATCTATTAATCTCTTGTGTTTTGTTAAAACTTGTTGAGTATCTTATGTACTCATTTGCATTTGTAGTTTTAGAAAGAGAAGATAACACATAAGAGGATGATGTGTTGGGTTTCTGTTCTGCTCATGAGTTTCCTTATGGCTCGAGGTCATTTTTTCTACCGTCAGCTTCGCCTGTAGTTAACTGTGGCGGATATGTGTGGAAATATATGGGATTTGAAACGTACCACTGGTTGCACTACTCTGGCTAGTCGTACCAATTTCAGGGTCATCTCCGCTTGTCATCCTTTCCGACTCATCAATGTCATAAGATGATACAGCCGCTTCATTCAGGAAATGTAGGACACCCCCAAAGGGAGTAGATTAGTACAAGGAGCATTTATGGTAGTAATGTATTACATGCGATAACAAGTCCTTTACACTTTTGTGGTAGTAACATTTATTAGCAGATACTCTCCGTCTTTCACCCAAAGTAAATACAGGAGTAATAAGATTAACAAGGATACGATTTTGACCATCTTTAAATCAAAATCTTTTCAAATGTTATCTTTCTTACCATTGGTTGTAGGACCTGGTTTAGGATCAGCGTCCAATCTCATACTCTCTGATGCGGCAACGTCATCAGGGGATGCAGCTGCTTCATGATCAGGAAAATGGCTTCAGGAAATTTGTCTTAATATGCTGAAATAATTGAAAACACTGTTGTCTAAGGACATAGTGCGCACGAGCTAATTTTGTGTTTATTCAAGCTCTGTATAAAGTTCCTTAAAATGCCTTTATAAGAAACCGATAATTTAGTTCGATACATGACTGCATCATGCGCACAGACAAGGACATTAATGCGTGAGAAAAGATGGACTTACAGATTTGGATTTTCTCCTCCTGCGGCACATCCCATGTATTCTTTGGCTTCATTTCTGATTTCTATGTTGTGTTCGATTGTGCAAGTAAACCAGAGCGAGCCGAACCCATATATAGGAAACTAAGCACAGGTGATGCCAAATATAACAGCACATCAACACGTGGTCGGTTGGTGCCGATATTAAAAACTCTCTTTAATTAGAAAAAACAGTTGTGTTGTCTTGTATGATCGATTGAACTAGGAAACCTCCCGTTATACATTTTTTATTGTTATACATTGATCATGGCCACGATAGAATTTCTGTCTGGCTAGACCGAGCAATGATCGATGGATCACTGTTAATGTGTGAATTATTTGAGTCTCCATTTTTTTATGTAGGAACAATACAAGGCTGGTTATGGACGCATCCGTGCCATGTGCCTCCTACAGCAAGAATCTGACCGTTTTGGATCCAAGCCGTCGTCCTCGTCCATACAAATACGTTCCACATGGCTTATCGTCAGATATTTGTCCAGTTCCATCGGGAAAAATGAACAATGCTGTTGCGAGGCTGGCAGCATTGTCGAGCACCGATGTGCCACCAATGTCACCAACTCCTCTATGCCTGTGGCTTCTCTTGCGTGAGGTAATATCGCCAGGTCGGCACCATCCTTCTCGAGTCGATTAATTACTCTACCAGCGCTAAGCAAACTCCCAACCTCCTCCTATTGTAAAACGGAGGCGTTAACCGGCACTTTAGTTTAAGCGTCTCTCGAGTTTTTGTTTTTCTCAATACACTATTTGTAAGGATTATGGGGACAACTAAATGTCTAAACAAAACACGTGATCAATTTTTTCAATATTCAGATAGTTTCAAATATGAACGGTCAGATTCGTGGTGCAAACAATGTCAACAATATTTGCTAGAAGTTGATCAACTGTTTAATTGTCTGTAATTAACTACAGGAAAATGATTTCGATGCCATCTGCAGACTCATTTGATACCTGTCATTATATGCGAATTCTGCAAATGCCAAACTCTTCTCCCAATCTTCTCCATAAGTCAATACACAAGCGCGGAGCATGTCTTCGAGGATCTGGTTCACCTGTTCTGTTGTCTATCTATCTGCGGATGGTATGCCGAGCTAAAGTCCAATCGGGTTCCTAGCAGGTCCTGCAAACATTTCCAGAAATGCGATGTCAATTGTGAACCTCGGTCTAAAATTATTCTCGATGGCACACCATGCAGTTTCAGAATGTTGTCTATGCAGAGCTCTGCTAGCTTGTCATCCCTGATCTCTTTCTTGACCGGTATGAAGTGCGAGACTTTTTTAGGTGGTCTATGATGACCCAGATGGCATCATTTCATTTTTGTGTGCGTGGTAGTCCCACGATGAAGTGCGTGGAGATCTCATCCCACTTCCAAGTCGAGATATGAAGTGATTGTAGTAAACCTGCAGGCTTTTGGTGTTCTGCCATATACTCAGCTGTGTCTCTTTTCATTCCAGTCCACCAGTAATTTTGTTTTATTTCCTGGTACATCTTTGTCGATCCAGGGTGGATCGAGAACGCAGAGTTGTTTGCCTCTTCCAATATTACTTTCCTTAACTGTTCCACTTTAGGTATGCAGATCCATTTCTCGTACCATAATATTCCGTTCTCATCAACTCAGAAACCTGGGGCCTTCCCTTCCTTAATCAGCTCTTTTATTTCTTGGATGCTTTGATCCCGTGGTTGAGCTGGTCGGATTTTATCCTCTAGGGTAGATGTCACCACTAGTGTGTTCACAAGATTGGGAGGCACTATCCGCAGATTCCATTTACGTATCTCACAGATTATCTCCGGTGCCTCGGTCATTCCTCTGGTGTCGTGACAATGAGCTTTACGGCTCAAGGCATCTGCTACCACGTTAGCCTTTGCCGGATGGTATTGAACGTCAAGGTCGTAATCCTTTATTAACTCCAACCATCTTTGCTGTCTTAAGTTCAGCACAGTTTGCGTGAAGATGTACTTCAGGCTTTTATAATACGTGAATATTCTGCACTTGTTTCCAATCAAGTAGTCCCTCTATATTTTCAGTGCATGCACCACGCTGCCAATTCTAAGTCATGGGTGGGGTAATTTTCTTCATGCTTCTTTAGCTGTCGTGACGTGTATGCTACCACTCTTTCTTCTTGCATCAGAACATATCCCGGTCCTTATCGAGATGCATCACAATACACCACAAAATCCTTGTGGGTATCTGGCAGTACAAGTACCGGGACAGAGGTAAGTTGTGACTTCAAGATTTGGAAGCTCTGTTCACACTCTAGGGTCCATTCAAACTTCTTGTCCTTCTGAGTTAGTTATGTCATAGGCTTTGCGATCTTGGAGAAGCCTTCGATGAACCTCTTATAATACCCAGCCAGTCCAAGAAATCTTCTGACTTCCATGGCGGTGGTAGGTTGTTTGCAATTTGTAACTGCTTCCACCATGGAAGGATCAACTGCCACACCTTCTGCTCATATGACCCAGGAATGCAACTTCCAGTAACCAAAATTCACACTTGCTATACTTGGCATAAAGCTGGTGTTCCCTTAGTCGACTTAGGGCTGCTCAGAGGTGTTCTTCATATTCAATGGCACTCTTAGAGTAGACAAGTATGTCGTCTATGAATACTACGACAAACTTATCTAGCTCCTCTATAAATATCTTGTTCATCATGTTCATAAAGTAACCTAGGGCATTAGTCAGTCCAAATGGCATTACTGTGAACTCGTACCGACTATATCTCATCACAAATGCTGTCTTCATGATATTACTTTCTCGGATCTTCAACTAGCAGTATCCCGACCTCAAATCAATCTTGGAGAAAAACTTTGCTCCTTTTTGATGATCGAAGAGGTCATCGATCAGGGGTAACGGGTACTTGTTCTTTATGGTAACCTCATTTAAGGACCGATAGTCAATACACATCCTCATACTACCATCCTTCTTCTAGATGAAGAGTACAAGTGCACCCCATGGTGAAGAGCTGGGGCGAATGAACCCTTTCCCCTGTAGTTCAGTTATCTGCTTTTTCAGTTCAGCTAACACATTTGCGGCCATCCGATGTGGTCTCTATGCAATGGGGATTGCACCAGGGATTAGTTCGATAAGGAATTCGACATTCCTATCAGTTCGATAAGGAATTCCATGTCGTGTGCATCTTTTGCTTCATTGGCATGGATGTAGTTCATGCGGCCACGTCCGTATTGTTGTGTCCCTCTTGGCTGTCCCAATGACCATTGGCACTATGGACCGCTTCGGAAGCAGCAGTCCTGGCTTTGGAGTTGGCAGGGGCCGAGACAGGTGGCTTGTTGAGAGGGCAGTTGGCGACCAAGTGACCTGGGTCGCGGCAGTTGAAGCTTGCTCTCACGACATTAGGAGCTTTGTTGGCACTGGAGTTGGCTCGGTATGGCTGTGGAGCTATTGGCTGGTGGACAGACTACGCAGATTGCTGTGGCTGCTGCTGATTCACAAGGGTTGTGGCTTCTGAAACCTTCCAAACTTAGGACGCTGAACTCTGTCCTTCTGTCTCAGCTTATGTGCCTGAAACTTATGCTTCCTTTCACTCTCTAGTCCTACATGTGTTTTCTTCGGTAGTATGGTTCGGTTCATCAAGGTGTTGAAGTCAAGATAGATATGGGTTATTAGTTGAGTCTGCATGGCATGGTTCAGTTACTCCAGGAAGCAACCTTGCTCCCTTCTGTCTGTATCAACCTCTCCAGGTGCGTTGTGAACTTCTTAATGTATTGATTAACGGTCATAGGTCCTTGTTTCAAAGCACGAAACTCATCAGCTTTCACCTTCATGATTCCTTCTGGAATGTGATATGTCCGGAAGGCTTGCTGGAATTCATCCCAGCGGATGACTTCACGATCTGCGACAGCTTCTTTATAGCTGTCCTACCATTCTCCAGCTGCTCCTACAAGCTGGTGGGCAGCGAGGACGACCCTCTCTCGATCGTTGGCCTCGACTATGCTAAGTTTCTTGATCGGTATTATCAAAGGTAGGTGGCCTGAGTTTTATGAATTCTGACATCTTGCTTTGGTGACTCGATCCTCCACGGGGAGCCATCCCTTGTGTGATGGTGCACAACAGCTGTGTTTCGGTGGCCATAACATCTGCCAGGGTAGCGGGCGGATACGGAAGGCCTCTCCTGCTGCACCTTGGGCAGGTCCTGCTGTTGCTGCTTGTGAAACTGCTCTTGCATCTGTTCCATCCGCAGCACCTCGGGCTATGGCTGGTTTTGCCATGTTGGCAGGTGCAGAATGTGCCTCTTGATTTTCCCTATGGTGACTGCACTGCGCTTCTTCTACTCTTACTTCGCCTCGTGCACTTTGGTTTTGTGCCGGGGAGCGGCGGCGGTTGTCTGTAACACTCTCAAAAAAAAATTGGAAACCAAAAAATCTAAACTGCCATTTTCGATTCCCCATTTCTTTTTTTATTTAATTTCAATCTCTTTAAATTTAAAACACACAAAATAATAAGATTCATAAATGGAAAATTTCAAAATTTAAAAATCTGAGTGACAAGTGCTGGTGTTCTTTTACTTTCTTGTGCCTTTGCCTTCTATTGGTTTTATTCATCTTTACTCATTTCAAATTCCTCAAATTCACTCAAAAATCCAAATTTCGGAATTTTGGGCCGGAGTCCTCCTTTCCGGCCCAAGCCGCCAACCCCACCTCTCTTTTCCTTTCTCCTCCGCGTGAGCCGCCTCCCCTTTCCTCACCCCTGGCCAGCGCAACGGTCGGCCCAGCCGATCCAGTCTTCTTCCTCACGCGCTTGCTCGAGGACGCGCTGTGCCGCTTATTGGCCGGTGACCGAAGCTGGTTTGTGCCCCCGACCGAAGCCTGCCGCCTCCGCCTTCGTGTCGCCGGCCACCCAAGATGGCCATTATCACTCACTGCCCCAGATCCCGCGCCGCCCGCTGCAGTGCCACGGCCCGCCACACGTCACATCGTCCCGACACCGTTCACACCAGGCACGGTCGGTCTTAACTCCGCCGCCTCGATGGTCGGAGGCCCATCTGTCAGGCAGACCCCACCTGTCAATCACAGAGAGGAAAGTGCTGCGGCCACTCAGCTCATGCACACACAAATTTATTTTCAAGTTTTTATTAATCCAAATAAATTCCTAAGAACCCAAAAAATAGCAATTTCACATATAAACCCCTAGTATTAGTAAACCCACCCAAATAAGTCCATCTAACTTTTATAAAAATTACAAACTAGCCCCACCAATACTTGAACATTTACAAAAAGGCCCCTGCACCTTATTTTTAACACTATTTTCACATACACCTCTGATGATCGTCGCGATTCTTGCACCGTTGGAATCATCTTTCCAAATCCTATCTTTTGAAAACACTCAACTCTCCAAGTCCTCTGTTTATCTTGTTCTATATTTGATTTCTTGTTTTCTTCGCCGTAGATTTATTTTTATCGTATTTCATGTGTAGACGACGAGGAGCATAGAGACGAGGAAGCCGATGACCCGAAGTACGAGGAAGAGCCTGAAGATGCCTTTGAAGGCAAGCTCTTACTCCTTGACCATGTCAATCTTATTTTTTGCTCATGCACCTATATGACTTGAATGCTTGCATTAAAACCAGTAGACGCAAGCAGAATTTTGAAAGCTAGTTCCTTGATATGATAAATATGTTTTCATATATGTGTACCAACTGGTGCAGGTGTGTCTTGTCAGACAACATTACCCTGCTGCCTGTCAACAGTAGGACGAACCCTGTGGGGACCATGCATAATGTTTTCTGCTGCACAGATAAATCACGAAAATGATGTTTTAGACAGCTATACTGTGTACCTGAACTACTGAGTCAGCCAACTGATTTATAGACACATGCAATTCATAAATGGACCATTCATGGTATTACAAAACCATTGGTCTTATTAAAAAATTGAGAAAATATTATTTATTTTGTTATAAATTTTTTATTACAAAAAATACTTTAAGCGGGACTCATTTGTTTTTATATTTTCATAATTTTATTAAATAATATGAATAGTCAAATGTTCATTATAAAAGTCAAAAAGTCACTTATTTTGTGACGGAGGAAGTAAATATCTCTAGGAGCATAGGAAGCAACAAACGTGTATCATGCATTGGAGACGCTGTATTTTTCTTTTTGGTGTGTCACTTTTGGAATCACAAACATGATACAAAGCTTAAAGAGTACTCCAGTAAGAGGCACGCAGAGACCCAATGGGCCTAATAAATAATCTACCATGATCGTTAAAAGTGGCAGAGACAGTTATAGCGTTTCACATCATGTATAAAGACGCAAGCAATGTTTAGAAAGTTAGTGTCTCGAAATAACAAATTAGTTTCGATAATGCATAATAACAGGTGCCAGTGTGTCACACTCCAGCGCAACGCAACTCTCTCCTCTCGGAGGAGTTGCGGGAACTTCAGAAGGACAATGTCTAATGTTTGTTCTGCACAAATGAATAATAAAAAGGAAGTTCTGGACAATTACTTTTTTTGGAAATTGTTAAAATAATATCTAAATTAAAAAGTCTTGAAATGTCATTTTCAATATTTTTTAAAACTTTTAATATGTAGATATTATTTGAATAATTATAAATAAAATAGTATTGATTTTAAAATTAGATAGGAAGAAATTTTTAGTCAAAAAAATCAACAAGTCAAAAAATGTAAAACTAATTGACTATCAGCAAGTCAAAAAGTTAGATTGGAAGAAATTAAACAGTCTAGATAGGAAGAAATTAGGCACTATTATTTTGAGAAATAGATAGGAATAACTTTTTATCGATTGGCAAGTCAAAAAAATTGACCGTAAAAGTAAAATTAATATATCTAAAACAGTATAAATAAATAAATATTAACAGATCTGTGATTTCTTTGTAAAAATTAGCGACCCAAAAAATAAAAAAAATCTCTAACAGTATAAGTAAATATTAACAATTCTGTGCTTTCTTTGTAAAAATGTGCGACACAAAAAAATAGAAAAGGAATAAAAAAATGACTCACGACTTCCCCTCAGTTGAAGCCTTGATACTCCCACGGCCCCAGTAGAAGATTATTGCTAGGTTTTGTTGACTACGGTTTTAACTAATAATTTTAATTAATTTAATTAATTTGATCAATATAAAATTTGTATCTCTAGATTCTCCATGAAAAATATTTTGTAATATATAATTTATATAATAAGAAATAATTAAATTTATAAAAATCATTGGTCAAAGTCGTAGTCAACAAATCCTAAAAATAAGTTTCTATTGGGATAGAGGTAGTACATGGTATTGTTTTCTATATATTCCGTGGAGTAAGGAGCCTTATCTAGGCCCATTTTGTCACGCCAAACAAAATAGTGTGATTAGGACATTAATCACGCTGATCATATTTGCGGGACTGAAATCCTACCTGGAAGTTGTCGCTTACGTGGAATTAGTCATACTAATCAAAATGGCGTGACCGACAATTTAATCATGCCAATTCGACTGGCATGACTAAAACGGACTGGATTTTGAAAATTTAGCTTGCCACATATCTTTTTTATAATATTAAATTAAAAAATTTTAAATATTTTTAAAAAACTCCCTTTGGAACTACTTCTAAATCGCAAAGCTTCCTCTGGTACAGATCTAAAACTTAAATAATCTCATAATACTCTCTTATCGAGCAATCTCTACCAAGCTTTTCCTCTCCACGCAAAACATGTCGTACCTCCGCTTCCTTCTGACCATGTCAGTTTTTCCTTAATTATAGACATTAACGGAGTTTACCGACCTTTATTGCTTTCAACTCATTAATGTTTATATTGACTCTTAATGTGGTATTTTATTGTGGTTTAACTTTATAGTGGTTTTGTGGAGATGGACTTAGAAGGTGGGATGAGCGTCATGTCACTCCCATGATCAAGAGTGCATAGTCTGTAGGTACAGTGTATAATCTATTCTTAGTGTATAATCTTTTTGAAAAGTCCATTGTCATATCTTTGGCATGTTATTTGTATTGGGCTCACAATGATTAGTCTCTCATACCTCCTTGTTGCGTGAGTGGGTTTTAGCCGTGTTTTTGGAAAGTGCATTGGACTAGATAGTCCAGATCCATTAATAAAAAATTGGGAGATGGCAGAAATGGTTGATTCCCCCTGATCGACACAAATAACTAAAATAATGAAAATAAAATAGTTATTTCCTTCTGATTTAAAATTGGCTTACTCTTGCTGCAACCAATTTTACATCTATTAATCCCTTGTGTATTATTAAAACTTGTTGAGTATCTTATGTACACATTTGCATTTGTTGTTTGAGAAAGAGGATATAACACATAAGAGGATGATGTGTTGGGTTTTTGTTCTGCTCATGAGTTTCCTTCTGACCATGTTGGGTTTTCCTTAGTTATAGACTTTAACAGAGTTTACAGGTTTGGATTTTCTCCTCCTGCGGCACATCCCATGTATTCTTTGGCTCC
The DNA here is from genome assembly GCA_001602295.1 of Zoysia matrella. Classification (NCBI taxonomy): domain Eukaryota; kingdom Viridiplantae; phylum Streptophyta; class Magnoliopsida; order Poales; family Poaceae; genus Zoysia; species Zoysia matrella. Next base: position 272,834 of record BCLG01000061.1, read on the forward strand.
ATTTCTGATTTCTATGTTGTGTTTGATTGTGCAAGTAAACCAGAGCGAGCCGAACCCATATATTGGAAACTAGGCTCTGGTGATGACAAACATAACAGCACATCAACACGTGGTCGGTTGGTGCCGATATTAAGAACTCTCTTTAACTAGAAAAAACAGTTGTGTTGTCTTGTATGATCGATTGAACTAGGAAACCTCCCGTCATACATTTTTTTATTGTTATACATTGATCATGGCCACGATAGAATTTCTGTCCAGTTAGACTGAGCAATGATCGATGGATCGCTGTTAATGTGTGAATTATTTGAGTCTCCATTTTTTATGTAAGAACAATACAAGGCTGGTTATGGATGCATCCGTGCCATGTGCCTCCTATAGCAAGAAGCCAATAGTTGTCCAACGATATCTAATTTAGTAAAGGAACAGCCAAATCACAGTTTTTGATCCAAGCCGTCATCCTCGTCCATACAAATACATTCCACAAGGCTTATCGTCAGATATTTGTCCAGTTCCATCGTGAAAAATGAACGATGCTGTTGCGAGGCTGGCAGCGTCGTCGAGCACCGATGTGCCACCGATGTGACCAACTCCTCTTTTTTTTTTTAAACCTGTGTCACCAACTCCTCTATGCCTGTGGGTTCTCTTGCGCGTGGTAACATCGCCAGGTTGGCACCATCCTTCTTGAGTCGATTAATTACTCTACCCGCTCTAAGCAAACTCCCAAGCTCCTCCTATTGTAAAACGGCGGCGTTAACTGGTACTTTAGTTGTCACACCCTCAAAATTCAATCTAAGTTCGCGTAGTGTTTGAGTTTTTCTCGCCTATAGCTTTTAAATTTTCAAGAAAATCACAGTAAAGCAAGAAGTAGAAAAATGGGAATTTAGAAAACTTATAAAACTTGGAATTGAAAGTGCTTGTTTCTTTTCTTCTTTTCCGCTGAGTTTTCCTTTGGTTCTTGCGTTCTTTTGTTTTGCCTGGTGTTCTTTCTTTTCTTGAGAAGCAGCTTAACCGGATTCCCAAAACCTATTGCCTGGACACGGGGCCAATCGTGTGACCTCCGGGGCTTTTCCCCGAGTTGCGCCTGCGTGGACACAAGCCGAGGGCCGTGTCCACGGTACCCCTCCTCTGCCTGGTGCCGGCGCGCGCCTGGTGGCGTGGACACGGGTGGGCAACGTCCCCACCGCACTAGCCGGCCTCACCCGCACGTCCCCAGTTTCCCCTGCCTTTCCACTGTCCCTCCCCTGCTCCAGCTCTCCCCTGCCACAGCGCCGCTTGCCCCTGCTTCCCCTGCCTTGGCCCCTTCTCTCCCCTGTCTCTGTCACTCCGCAGCCATCAACCAACCAGTGTGCGAGCCTGACGGCGTCGGCCAGGCCGAACCCTCCACCTGGTGGCTTGTCCCGTGGCCGCGCCGTCGTCCGACCCGTGCTGCCAGCCAAATCCAGGTCGGAACCTCGCGCGTCGCTGTCACCGACCGTGAGCCACCGCTGTGTTGCCCTCTCAACGCCTCAGCGCGCTGCACCCCGAAACGGAACGGCGCCAGGTGGCCGCTTGCGCGACGCACGTCGCCAATGGCCGCCGAGCTGCAGTGGAGCTCTGCCAGCTATGCCGCTCAGCGGTGAAGTCACCCCTCACACGCCAGGGCTCCTCAGGACAGCCAACACTCGAGTGAACACGATCTCCGCCATGTCACACCACGGCTTAACTCCGGCGCGTCCCAAAACCAGTCGCCGACCCCTCGGTCCCACACCACGCCGCGCCGCGCGCCCTTCGCGCGCCGTCGTGCAGTGGCATGGTTGCCAGCTGCCTTAGCAGCGTGCCAGCTGCCCTGAGTACCTGCGATGGAAGTGATTTGCGATCATTGCAGTATCCTGCCTTAAATCCGCAGCAGAGCCGCCCAGTGAGCGCGCCACTGCCCCCACCTCAGATCGGCCACACCCAACCCATAAAACCAAGCAGCATTGCTCCGTTGCACCCTGCTGCTCCGCTCCACAAGCCCATGTCTCTCTCTCTCTCCCTCTCACACTGCATAATTTCGTAAAGCTCACCCTTCGTCCCCAAAACTGGTCGCCGCCGGCCAACTCCACTATTCCCGCGAACCAATGGCCTTCCACCCCTGCTCCACCGCTGCACAGAACCACCTGCCACCCCCGAGTATGCTCGAAGTCACAAAGGAGCCGCCGCGTGACCCCCGTGGCCGCGCGACGAGCGCCGCCGCAGGCTGCCACCCGGCTCAGGTGCCAGCCACAATGGCGCCACTGCGAGCCCGGGGAAGACCTCCTCCGCGTTCACTGCACCTAGGGGGTGCTCGCGCGCCCAAGGATGGGCCGCTCCTGTGCGCCATGCGCTCTCCCCTCAGAGCGCCGCCATTCGCGTGCCTCCGGCACGCTGCGACCATCTGTCCGGCTCACTGCCGGTAGCGGCGAGCCTGCCGCCGACTCTGCCTCCTCACGCTCGCCCGAAGCCCCCGCCCAAGATCGTCAAAGCAGCGCCGGACAGAACTCCGGGGAGCCGCCGCCACCGCACGGCATTTGAGCCGCGACCATTAAACGGTTGGGCTCTGCCCGATCGTGGCCCGTGGCCCACTTGCCAGCCGCCCCTGCGTACGGCACACCACACTGAGCACTGCGCACACTCACTCCCCCACCAGGCCCATGTGTCTGTCACAGCTAGAGAAGGAGGGGAACGGCTAGTGCCACACTGGATGCGTGACGGCCCTGGACACTGGCCGGACTACTTGTCCACAGGACTCGTTTCCCCACTGCACGCTTGCACCCACCTAACAACCAAGGACACTAGCTGAACCTTGTGTCCACAGGGTTCATTCTCCACATCGCGGCCGCATGTCTCCAGGGACTGTGGGCACGGACCGGGTAGCGTGACCACGAGGTTTGCCTACCGTCTCACACCTGTGCGTGTCCAGTGGCCGTGGACACGGACCGGGCGGTGTGTCCACAGGACTCGTTCCCCACCTCCGGCAGTGCACGCCCAGGAACCGTGAGTACGTGCTCAACTGGAGACTCCGACATCTTGCCAGATCATCCGAAAAGCCTTCTCTAGAACCGGGGCGTTCTCCACCGGAATGTCCGGCAATATGCCGGAGTGTCCGGTGGCCCCTCTCTGGAATTGAACCATGGTGACCGGCATTCTGCGCTCACGTGTGTCTAGAGGCCGTGGACATGGGTCGGGCGCTATGTCCGGGAGAGTCGTTCTCCGTTCCGCGCCTGCGTGTGTCCAGAGGCCGTGGACACGGGCCGGGAGCTGTGTCCACGGAACCCGTTCTCCATCCCACACCCGCGTGTGTCCAGTGACCGTGGACACATGCCGCACAATGTACCCACGAGACTTTCATCCCACTTCACATCGCACACACAAATAGCAGTTGAGGACACTGGCCGGGCCATGAGTGCACAAGGTTTTCCTCTGTGGCACCCCGCTCGTGTCCAGTGACCGTGGACACAAGCCGGGTCGTGTGTCCACAGGACTTTTCCTGGCTCTGGCCCAGAACACCTTGTTTACCTCACTACCACTTCACCACAGCCCCATTTTCGGTGATCTTCATATCACTGGACTCGGACCAGCTCCACACTCCGAAACCCTAATCCTGGAGAATGTTGCTTCTCAAGTTTTTCTTCGTTGAGTTCTTTCCTTCACTTTTAGCGGTAGACTTAATCATTTGTTTGTTGCGTGTAGCTGACAAGGAACTCAAGGAAGGAGAAGCTGAGGACCTAGAGTACGAGGAGGAGCTCGAGGACGCCATTGAAGGCAAGCTCTAACCCTTCGATCATACTGAACCCATGATTTGCTTGCATACCTATAGGGCCTGATTGCTTGCACCTTTACTTTCTTCATGCAAGAATGTTGTGTAGATAAATACCGTACTTGTTTGAATGTACTTATATTGATGTCAGTTAGTTGCTGATCGTAATAAAAGTACTCCTTGTAAACTATTGATAACGCACCCTTGTTTCCCGTAGGAACTCCGTTTGCTAAATATTTCAACGAACGGAAAGTTGCCTTGTAACTAGAATGCTTAGGTCCTGATTTTCAAATCTATACACCACCATACAACTACCTATTTTGTGAAAGGTGTAAAAAGGTGAGTTTGGAGGTGTGAGTAAAGCAAAGAAAAACCAGGGTGGGAACTAGCAACCCGTGTAGGTGAAGATGGGGGAAAGATTTCTGGTTGTGGGGCGGGTCTTACAAAGGTGATGAGCTAAGTGAATGTGTTTCGGTCTGGTCCACCTGCCGTGGACGAGTACGCCGCCCTTGCCATATGAGGACCGGTTCGTTAGCGCTTGACTTAGTGATTCCATGCAAACACAGAACCTGTTATGGGCTGAACTTACCCCTCCTACCTGGGTAAACCACCTTGAACCGTAGGAGGTCAGTAGGATACAAGAGGCCAAGAAAAAATGCAAAATGCTCGTGGTCCGGCTTTCGACAAAGTAATTGCCTACGTCATGGGACCGTAAGCCCACGGATATAGCCTGTGGGTACAGTGTACAGCCTGTGGGTACAGTGTAAAAATCCTTCCGGACTTGGCACACTAATGTTTGGGTACATAACGATTGGATTTTTATGACTCCTTCATTTGTGAGTGGGTATAGTTGCCTGTGTTTTGGACATGTGTTAGCTAAGTGACTCGGGACTGCATGGAGACATGCTTGCCCTGGTTAAAACTTGGGAACTGATGGAGTGGATTAAGTTCCTCCTCAGGTCCACCAACTAAAATGTGACAAAGAAAGGGATTTTCCTCTGCTGTTTTGAAATCTGTCCTATAGGAAACACGCATGAAAAATTTGCTTTATGCTGAAAACAGAACCCCTGCCGCCCTTTTTAATCAATATACTATGCATATCTTTGAATATCCCCTCTCTTGTTAGAGGTTGCTGAGTACTTCTAGTACTCATCCCCCTTGCTGAAAATTTTTTAGATGAGAAGGAGGAGGAAGAAGGCGGCATTAATGGCGATGACGTTTAGAAGTCTCGTTCTGTGCTCAAGTTGTTGTGTTCGTGCTATTGTGTCTAAATAAGAGTTGATGTGATCAACTCCCTGTTTGTAATCTAAAGACTTGTATGTTGGACCTCGTAGTTTGGACATCCCATGTAATAAATCTGTCATGTATGTACGATGCTGTCTCTCTATGGCATGTTCACTCTACTAATCCTGTGATTGATAAGATAATGCAAAGCATTCCGAAATGGGGTGTGATAGAGTGGTATCAAAGCCATAATTGATCATAGAATGAGACCCTAGGTTCCACACATGACCAAGCACCATTCTGTCCTCACTAATTCTTAGAAATTGTACCACCTTAGTGGGATGTCTCCCATGCCCCTCCCTGTTTCTGATTTTGTTTGGTTGTGTTGCTTGCTGTCTTGTCCTCCTCTATTGGTTACTGAGTTTGTTTTACCATCTCTTTTGTAGATGGAGTCGGGAGGATGGGCCTACTTGGCGCCAAGTGCCGTGTCCACAGTGCCCCTCCTCTGCCTGGCGCCAGCGCGCGCCTGATAGCATAGACACGGGTGGGGCACTGTGTCCACCGCACTGGCCGGCCTCACCCGCACGTCCCCTGTTTCCCCTGCCTTTCCTCTGTCCCTCCCCTGCTCCAGCTCTCCCCTGCTGCACGACCGGTTGCCCCTGCTTCCCCTGCCTCAGCCCCTGCTCTCCCCTATCTCCATCACTCAGCAGCCGTCAACCGACAGGGTGCGAGCTGATGGCGTCGCACGCCCACGTGCGAGCGCTCGCCACTCCCCAACACCGTCCGCGCACCTGCTCAATGGCCAGGGCGCCGGCCAGGCCGAATCCTCCACTTGGCGGCTTGTCCCATGGCCACGCCGTCATCTGACCCATGCTGCCGGCCAAATCCCGGTCGGATCCTCACGCGTCGCAGTCACCGGCCGTGAGCCACCGCTGTGTCGCTCTCTTAACACCACAGCACGCTGCACCTCGAACGGAACAGCGCCAGGGGACCAATCGTGCGACGTACATCGCCAATGGCCGCCGGGCCGTAGTGGAGCTCGGCCAGCTACGCCGCTCGGCGGCGAAGTCACCCCTCGCATGCCAGGGCTCCTCAGGATAGCCAACACTCGAGTGAACTCGGCCTCCACCTTGTCACGTCACGGCTTGACTCCGGCATGCCCCAAAACCAGTCGTTCACCCCTTCGTCCGACACCACACCGCGCGCCGTCGCGCATTGGCATGGCTGCCAGCTGCCTTAGCAGCGTGCCAGCTGCCCTGGATGCCTGCGATGGAAGTGATTTGCGATCATTGCTGTATCCTGCCTCAACTTCGCAGCAGAGCCGCCCGGCGAGCGCGCCACTGCCCTACCTCGCATCGGCCACACCAAACCCATAAAACCGAGCAGCATTGCTCCAACGCACCCGTGAGTGTCTAGTGGCCGTGGACACGGACGGACGGTGTGTCCACAGGACTCGCTCCCCACTTCCTGGCTGTGCATGCCTAGAAATCATGGACACGGGCCAAGCCTTGTGTCAGCGGAGCACGTGCTGAACCGGAGACTCCAGCATCTTGCCAGATCATCCGGAAAGCATTCTCTGGAACCGGGGTGTTCTCCACCGGAATGTCCGGCAATATGCCGGAGTGTCCGGTGGCCCCTCTCTGAAATTGGACCGTGGTGACCGGCATTCTGCGCTCATGTGTATCCAGAGGCTGTGGACATGGGTCGGGCGCTGTGTCCGTGAGACTCTCTCTGTTTCGTGCCTGTGTGTGTCCGAAGGCCGTGGACACAGGCCGGGAGCGGTGTCCACGGAGCCCGTTCTCCATCCCACACCCATGTGTGTCCAGTGACTGTGGACACATGCCGGACAACGTACCCGCAAGACGTTTACCCCACATCACATCGCACACACACATAGCAGTTGAGGACACTGGCCAGGCCATGAGTCCACAAGGTTTTCCTCCGTGGCACCCCGCTCGTGTCCAGTGACCATGGACACAGGCCGGGCGTGTGTCCACGGGACTTCCCTGGCTCCGGCCCAAAACACCTTGTTTACCTCACTACCACTTCACTACAGCCCCATTTTCGGCGATCTTCGTATCATTGGACTCGGCCTTACCAGCTCCACACTCCAGAACCCTAATCCTTGAGAATGTTGCTTCTCAAGTTTTTCTTCATTGAGCTCTTTCTTTTGCTTTTAGCGATAGACTTAATCTTTCGTTTGTTCCATGTAGCTGACGAGGAACTCGAGGAAGGAGAAGCTGAGGACCCAGAGTACGAGGAGGAGCTCGCGGATGCCACAGAAGGCAAGCTCTAACCTTTGATCATACTGAACCCATGATTTGCTTGCATACCTATAGGGCCTAATTGCTTGCACCTTTACTTTCTTTATGCAAAAACATTGTGTAGATAAATACCCTACTTGTTTGAACATACTTATATTGATGTCAGTTACTTACTGATCATAATAAAAGTACTCCTTGTAAACTATTAATAACGCACCCTTGTTAACCGTGGGAACTCCGTTTGCTAAATATTTCAACTAACAGAAAGTTGCCTTGTAACTAGAATGCTTAGGTCCTGATTTTCAAATCTATACACCACCATACAACTACCTGTTTTGTGAAAGGTGTTAAAGGGTGAGTTTGGAGGTGTGAGTAAGGCAAAAAAACCGAGGTGGGAACTAGCAACCCGTGTAGGTGAAGATGGGGGAGAGATTTCTGGTTGTTCGGCGGGTCTCACAAAAGTGTTGAGCTAAGTGAATGTGTTTCAGTCCAGTCCACCTGCTGTGGACGAGTACGCCGCCCTAGCCTTATGAAGACCGGTTCGTTAGTGCTTGACATAGTGATTCTGTGCAACCACAGAACCCGTTATGGGCGGGACTTACCCCTCCTACCTGGGTAAACCACCTTGAACCGCTATGAGGTCAATAGGAGACAAGAGGCCAGGAAAAGACGCGAGATGCTCGCGGTCCAGCTTTCGACAAAGTAATTGCCTGCGTCCTGGGACCGTAAGCCCACGGATATAGCCCCTGGTTTATGTGCCCGGTATAGGAGGGAACCAAGAGAAGACGTGGATGAGCATTCCCACGATCCGGCTCCGGGAATGTACACTATCGCATCGTTGGTATGTAGTAACCCCGACGGATAGCCCCTGGATGCGTCTTGGGTGGAATCGGTGAAGACCCACGTAGATGTTGGGATAGGCGTTATGCACTCCTTGCTCGCGAAAGGACGCATAGCCAGTGAGTATAGTGTACAACCTCTGCAGAGTGTAAAAATCCTTTCGGAACGACCGTTGTCACGGTATTGGCACACTAATGTTCCGGTACATAATGATTAGATTTTTATGACTCCTTTGCATGTGAGTGGGTGTAGTTGCCCGTGTTTTGGACATGTGTTAGCTAAGCGACTTGGGACTGCATGGAGACATGCCTGCCCCAGTTAAAACTTGGGAACTGATGGAGTGGATTAAGTTCCTCCTCAGGTCCACCAACTAAAATATGACAAAGCAAGGGATTTTCCTCCGCTGTTTTAAAATCTGTCCAATAGGGAAACACGTATGAAAAATTTGCTTTATGCTGAAAACAGAACCCCTGCTGCCCTTTTTAATCAATATACTATGCATATCTTTGAATATCCCCTCTCTTATTAGAGCATGCTGAGTACTTCTAGTACTCCCTTGCTGAAAATTGTTTAGATGAGGAGGAAGAGGAAGAAGATGGCGTTGATGGAGACGACATTTAGAAGTCTCGTTCTGTGTTCAAGTTGTTGTGTTCGTGCTGTTATGTCTAAATAAGAGTTGATGTGATCAACTCCCTGTTTGTAATCTAAAGACTTTTTATGTTGGACCTCGTAGTTTGGACATCCCATGTAATAAATCTGTCATGTATGTGCGATGCTGTCACTCTATGGCATGTTCACTCTACTAATCCTGTGATTGATAAGATAATGCAAAGCATTCCGAAATGGGGTGTGATAAGTTTAAGGGTCTCTCGAGTTTTTGGTTTGCTCAATACACTATTTGTAAGGATTATGGGGACAACTAAATGTCTAAACAAAACACGTGATCAATTTTTTCAATATTCAGATAATTTCAAATATGAACAGTCAGATTCGTGGTGCAAACAATGTCAAGAATATTTGCTAGAAGTCGATCAACTGTTTAATCATCTGTAATTCACTACAAGAAAATGAATTATTATCAACAGTGATTCTGTTTCGATAATCTCGACTGACATACATTTTAAATGATTAATGTGTACACTCATTAGTTGTTGTTAAACAATATAGCAACCAGGGCCGAGTTGGTTGCTATAATGTTGTAGTGACCAAAATATGATATTTTTTTTGTTGCTGTACACATACAATGACAAGGTTATAGCCACAAAAAATATCACCAAGATTAATTCATGACAAATAGAAATACTGATCAACATATATTATTATAACCATGGTGACTAATTGTCATCTTTTTTGTAGTGACACAGAATCATGGCAGATGTTGTGGTAATGGATGACTTTCTTATATATGTGTTGCCTATTTATACTCAAGTGTCAGCTACTCATATAATTGGAACTCGCTGAAATATATAGAACTCAGATCTGAATTGTCACATTAGTGTCTTATCATTGGACTATCGAGAGTAAATGGAGGAGTGTTGTGTGTCTTAAATGGAGTTATGTCTTCATCGTACTCCACCTCTTGAATCGGAGTTATCCTCGACTCTAGCTCATCCTCTTCTCCCATGTGTGGCATCAAACCTGCTAAAATGTAGCACGAACCCTGAACTCATGAGGCAACAGAATATTTGCATTATCATTGATCTTCTCAATTACCCCAAAATGTCCAGCATGTATTGGCATCAATGATTTTCTTAGCTCTGAAAACCTATCTTTTCTCAAATACAACCATACTAAATCACCCAGTACCAATTTTACTTCATGTCTAACTTTGTTTCCGGTAATTTTATAATCTTGATTCATCTTCTCTATGTTTTGTTTAGTTACTTCATGCATCTTGAGAATAAAATTAGCACGCTTCTTACCATCGTTATTTACTCTCTCATTCGATGGGAAGGCAGAAGATCAATTGGAGCACGAGGATTAAAACATACAATACCTCAAAAGGACTTATTTTTCGTATCCTTTGCACAAGCCAATGTTAAGGAAAACTATAATACTGTATAACTCATCAAGCATATCATCTGGCCTTTAATGGCTCTACAATTAATAGCTAAGTACAACCTTTCTTTGGAACCAAAGGAACAGGAACATAATAATGACTAAGGATCTCACGTATATACCTTCGCTCCAAAAGTTATTGGACTTGTCACTAAATTTTCTTAGTTTCCTCGTGGTTTATTTTGTAAGCGGCACGATTTTGCATGCTCGCTCTAGCGACCAAATCAATTTGGTTTCAATTCCTCGAATGGGTGGAAGACCTAGAGGTATCTCATCCGGAAAAAGGTAATGATACTCATATAAAAGGTTAGTAATGGGAGCTGGCTAAGAGCTAAAAAATCATCAAGTGAAAAGATTGCATCCTTGCACATCGAAGCATAACATGAAGCATTTTTATAATAAATTTCAGCAAGGTCAGATTTTTTCTGCAAGCATTAGAGAACTATTCAATCTTTTTACTTAATGATTTTTGGCTTAGATTCATGTTCTTTGTTCTCTTTAGCAAGTCTATCCCTACCGGCTTATACAATTTCAGCCAGGGTAAAAGGTAGCAAAGTAATATTCTTTCCTTTATTACCAAGGTGAATAGCATCATAATCATGTTCCCATGGATGACCCAATAACAATGGATAATCATGTGTAGTACCAACATCACAATCCACAAAATCAACATAAGTACCAGTGGAGAAAGGTACTATTGGTGTTTCTTACATAACCACTAGGATGACATATCTACAACTTTTGTAATTCAATACTTAATCAGATGAGGTCCCGAAAGTGCACGAAAATGCTGTTGTAGCATTTCACCGAGGAGTATTATAGGGTATCGTATTTATCCCACAGGAAGGCATGGTAGTTTAGGAGAAATTTATTCTAGGGATTAATCAAGGATTCAACTCTTATTGAAAGAGCCAAGTCTAGTGCAGGGGTAAGCATATATGGATAATAAGGATAGCGGACACACACATTGGAATACCCTACTCTAAATACAAGTAGTGGCATGTAGACAAGCAAGTCAAGTTCCATATGTACTTCCTAAACTAGTCACAAGAGTAAATATCATGATATAATCATCTACAGTGTAGGACTTAGTTCCATGCACCACAGATGTACTGGAGTGATGCCTTCTGACTTGGGTTAATAAGAAAATACACTGTTTTATCATACAGGCCCTACGTCATACTTGAAAGTGGAGGACTACAAAGGACGGATGGGGTTGTCACCACATGCCGCCTACCTCTAACAATCCATGGGGTACACCTGCATTCAATGATTTGAATAACCTAGGCCCCATGTCCACATATCCAACAACAACTTAATCTTTCCAGAGAGCAAATCTAGAAATAAGGCACACAAGAGGCACATTGAACCGATGCGATGGCATAAATCAACTAGCCTAAATATGCACTGATTATAACGGTATAAACACTCAAGTATAGTATAATTATACTTAACTCTATGGATAAATAAATTAAATGAGGAGAACTCCCCAAAATGGAAAGTACAACTATACTAAGAGAGACAAAGGTTATGGAAAGCATAACTTTATTAATGCACAAGTCAATACAAATGGCAAAAGATACATGAGAGGAATACTCACTAACTTCTTTGAGGAGATTCGGCAACTAGGAGAGACTTTTTCTACCTAATGTCACTAAGTACTACAAAAGACTAAGTGAGTGAGAGTGAATTACAAATGGAGTGTGTGTCGAATTCCAAGCGAATTACAAGTGCAGAGACTTCTTCTGAAGACATGGTTCCCATTTTATACTACTTATACCATCAATGACACCCGTGGGGCTTTTTGAAGGTCACCAGACATTTCGGCGGGTTCACCGGACAGTTCAGTGACTGGAAGATGAAGTGGTTGGGTTCTTTGGAATCATTCTCTGTAGTCACCGAACAGTCCAGCATTTTTCAGTCACCGGACAATCTTTGAGCACCAGACAGTCCGGTGAGTCCGCGGTTCAGCGCACTCTTGGCCTTCCATTTTGATTTCCTTGTGATCTGCGCCGTTGATTTTTTTTATGTCAAAACGCACATGTATCTCTCCCGATTCATTCCGTGCAAATCCCAGCCGAACCGTGGACTGCTGACTCCCCATCGTTCTCGCCACTGCCCGCCGCCCGCGCCCTCCGCACCACCGTGCCTCCAGAGCTGCCGCACAGCACCTGCTTCGAGCTTGCCAGTTTACACCTACTTGCCCTGCTCACACGCGCTTCACCGCCGCTCGCCCTAGCTCGTGCCACCGCCCGCCCTAGCTCACGCCGCCACCCTGAGCCTGTCCACCGCCGCCGCTCATCGCCGCTCTACCCTCGCCGTGTACCAGTGCTTGATCCACCACCACTTATGCCTTACCTCATCGTTCGAAAGCCCTATCTGTGGGGTTTTTGATTTTTTTGTGATTGGACGTGTTTCTGGCAGGAGTCCCGACGGCTTTTGAGCTTCTCTTCTCTGGGGTTTTGCTTTCATCACTCCTATTCATCTAGTATGCCCCTTCATGTTTATTGGTTACAAAAATTGGCGTACTTGGATAAAAGTTCAACCTTTTATTGCTAATTTGAGTAATTAATAAGCATTTCCGGTACTTGGTGCTATATTGAGGTTCCTTTTCATATTTTGACATAGCATTGAGTCTATCACGTTCTGATTTTTGCCCAAATTTAAAAATGCATAATTCAAAAATTTTCTGACAAACACTCTGACAATTTTTCTTTCTCCTTCTCATCTTCTCTCTTCTTTCCTATTTCAAAAGGCAAAATCCTCACTAAATTAGAACCTAGCTAATTTGGAACTTTTAAAACATTAAAATCTGAGTGTGAACAAGTGATTTGTTTTGTTTTCCATGCCGTCTGATTCGTCGTGTTTTACCTGAATTTTAAATCTTCCAAATTCATCAAATTCCAAAATTCACCCAACCCATTTGAATTCAATTCAACCCAAATTAAGACCACGTCTGAATTTCGGTCACAGGCCACATCTCCCTTCGTATTCTCTTCCCCTGACCCGGCCTGCTCCCTCTTTCTTCCTCCTTTCCTTCTACCTCCCCTGCACGGCCCAGCAGCACGCTCACACTGTCTCTCCCGATAGGCACACCCGCGTCCATGCTGCCGTCCAGCCAATGGCTGCGCTCGCTCCCTGCCTCTCCCGCCCGTTTTCACTCCTCTGACGATCGAAATCCGTCGAGGATTCTCGCATTGAAGCCAGCCGATCTCACGATACCGTGCGCCCGGTCAGCTGCCTCGACAGCTCCCTGCCGCGCTGGCCACACGCTGCCATCCGCCGTGTGCCGCGCATGCAAGCGTCGCAGCTTGCCACCTGCCTCGCCACACGCCGGATGAGCTCTGCCCGCACTGCCACGATCGGCACCAGCATTCACGCCACGGTCGGCCTCGTCCTGCAATATTGCGTGCTTCACTCCTCCCCTCCGCAGCAGCCTTCGCGCACCGGTCGGCCTTACCTTCCGACGCTAGCGCGCTCTGCTCGTCTCTGCCTCCTCTACGATCCTTCCTGCACTGAACCGAGACCTAAATTTTCCCCTCTTCGTCTTCACCGGTCACCGCAGCGCACCACCGTTCGCCGTCGCAATTTGCCGGTCCCGGTAAACCTTGTTCCCTCCAAACTCCTCGTACACCACCGCCAAGGTTTCCCCTTCCTCGTGGATTCTCCAATTTTGGTGAAGCACGGCCGAATCAGAGCTTCCACCGTGCGCCACAATGGCATGGCGCCTGCTCTCTGTCGCCGGCGTCCTCCAGTGCCTCTCCGACTCCTCAGAGCCTATGGGAGGCTTCACCGCATCACCCTCCCACTGTACCACCCGAAACCCGAGCCGTCCCGCCTCTCCAGTGGCCTGGCGCCGTGCACCGCCACCGTCGGGCTGCCTCCCTCCGTCGCCAGGGCGCTGCCGCCCCCCTCCGGCCCGGTCACGCCCACAGTTGATCTTCCCGCGTCACCCTGGTGCTTTTCCGCCGTGCCCCGACCCTCCTCGGCTGGCCTGCCACCTGGCCGCCGCCGTAGACCATGGCAGGGTTGTGGACCGGCTCTTGGCTGCTGTCCACGAGAAACAGGGGCAGGTCCACGGTTCTGCCCAGAAGGGTCCGTTAAATTCCATCATTTGCAGAAAACCCCCTGCCTTTCGAGTAAAATGATCCAGCCAAGATCCTTTTTACTCAATGGGAACTGAAGCTATCATACCTACACGTAGGCCCCTGATATCTTCGGATAATTGCATATAAGTCCCCGGTGACTTGCTGATAATTAGGTATGGACCCCTGCAAATCATCTGGTAATTATAGATTAGTCTCTAATGACTTTCCTATTGTTTACAATAGGTCCCTCCGTGACACATGCACATCTTTCCAACCGTGACTCCAATTTGGATGATTCTTGCGCTCACGGCTTCATGGCAACGTGAGCTCCCCTCCAACACCATCCCTAAATTTCAAATCCACCATGACTCCCAATATTATCTCGAAACACATTAACCTCTCAACAAATATCATAAACCATCCAAACTTCAGCTAATCTCCGTTAATTCTGGTTTCATTAATATTTAAATGTGGTTTAGTAATCACGTCCCAAATTTTGCCCAAATTGAAAAAAGCGAAATTCAAATTTTTTTTGACAAACACCCTGACAATTTTTCTTTCTCCTTCTCATCTTCTCTTTTCTTTCCTATTTCAAAAGGCAAAATCCTCACTAAATTAAAAACTAGCTAATTGGAAATTTTAAAAGTATTAAAATCTGAAAGTGTGATTAAGTGCTTGACATTGGTTTCTCTTTTCTGCTTCTCGCCCTGGTTTAATTTCGAATTCCATTCTCATCGATTGTTTCCAATCCAAATTCGACCTCCAAATTTCAGCCCCGGGTCACCTGTTCCCTTCCTTTCTCACTCGCACGAGCAGCCCAGCTCTCCCCTGCGTCTCCTGCACTGTCTAATTCACCAGGCATGGCCGAGCTGCATGCAGCTCCTTTTATCCCTCCTATCCTGCACCCCAATGGAACCCAATCCTTCCCCTGTTCCGCGCTCGTGCGTGTCCGATGGCCGGGACACGGGCCGGACAGCGTGACCGCCTCTGCTTTCTTCCGCGTGACGCTCTGCATTGCCCCGATCCAATTTCCGCTGGTCTCCGATGGACGGGACACAGGCCGGATAGCGTCGCCCGCTCGGGCGCCCCTGCCTTCTCCCCAACCCAACACGCGCACGTGCTCGACGGCCAGGGCAACAGCCGGGTGGCGTCTCCACCTGGCCGCCATCCTTCCGGCCACACCACGTCAGGGCGCGCACTGCCGGCCAGCGCCCGACAGCGGTGGGCACGTTGCTTTCACTCAATTTCTCCTGGCGACTTGCCGCCTCCATTAAGCCATAGCGCCCTTACTGCGAGTTGGAACGGCAACAGCTGGCCGTCCACGCGGTGCTCTTCGCGGGACTCCGCCAGGACCGCCGCGCCACCTGCAGCAAAACCGCCTCCCCGCCCGCGGATTCACCACGCAACTCGTAGCCGCCTCGAAGCCAGAGTGCTAGCCCCAAATTATTTTCCCCATTCCTCCTCTCCTCTCACGTCACCTGGCACGAACGCCAACACGTGCGGTGCCAGTGTGGCTCGCACCCCGCCATGCACCGTGCACGCACTGCCACCCCGCCGCGTTCTGCGCAAGCAATGCTCCACAGCTCGCCTCCCTGGCACAACCCAACCCTCGGCAAGGTCCACCGCTGTTGTATGCCATGCCACACGCTGCGCAAGCCTGGCACCACTGCCGTTTTCCTCGCCGCGTGCTACACGCGGCAGCGCCGAGCTCGGCACCATCGTCCGCAATCATCACCCCTCTGCTGGCGTGCAGCTTGGCCCTCAACCTTCCCTGTTGGCTGTAACGCGAGCATCTCCTCTAGCCTACCATGCCGCTGCTGGCCGCCAACGACCTCGAATGGAGGCCTCCCCTGCTCCCCAAACTGGCTGCCACTGCAATCCTTCGAGCCTCACCATTTTCTGGCGGAACCCGGAGGAAGCCGCAGCGACGGGCGCTCTGCCCCCTCGTCGCCGGCTCCCCATGGCCCTCGTCCGCCACTACAAACACTACAGGAAGCTTCACGGCCGTCCCTTACCTCTCCTGTGGCCGGTCCCGTGCCTCCCCGACGCCGCCACTGGACTGGCGCCGTGCGCCACCGCGCCGAGCCGCCTCTCTCCGGCGCCAGCCCCGCGTGGCCTCCCTCCAGCTTGCCTGAGCACATGGGTGGGTTCGCGTCGCCGCCTTCTCTCTACCCCACCCGGAGCCTCAGCCTCTCCGGCCGGCCTGCTGCCTGGCCGCCGCCGAAGTCCACGGTGGCCGCGTGGACCGGCCCCTGCTGCAGTCCACCGAGCCTTGGACCTGGATCACAGCTCCCGTGTCTCCGTTGCAAAAACCTTTTGCAGAAAAGCGCCCCTCTTTACAGAAAAGCCCTCCACCTTCTTCATATAAATCCTAACCCGAGTACATTTGCAGGATGACGCTGGACTTCTTTACTATGTAGAATATAAGCCCTTGCTGGTAACTACAGATTGAGCTTTTATTAGTTTTCATTTTCTTCGTGTTGGTTATTATTCGTTCTTGATGTGGTGTTTTATCTCGCATTTTAATTAGGCATAAATCATACCATAATTAGGGTGCACTTCATTATGGTCTCGACATGCATTACAGTACCACTAGCCTACTAGAGGTAGTAGTCCAAATGAAAAGTTTCATAATTATCAATTAATCAACCGCATGTTATGAAATAAAGTAATTAATCTCTAATTACCACAGGTTTCACACACATTATAAATTGAGTAAAGTATTAGATGGCCCACACATATGCCTTGCCCTGCACCTCTATGTTAATAACTATAGTAGTTTAATTATATAAATTAAACTAGGTAATTAATCATTAAAGACATAGGATGACCGTTTACATGTGTCCCGACGCCTGGACACGGTAGTCGGCATGTGTCCTAGACACCGGTCACCCGCTGACATTCGCACGTGTCCTGAGGCTTGGACACGGTAGTCGGCACGTGTCCTGGACACCGGTCACCCGCTGACTGAAGTCACGTGTCCAAAGGCTTGGACACGGTGCCAGCCACGTGTCCAAGAATTTGGACACTGTCATGCTTCTGTGACCCCAAGCCGGGTCACCACTGGACCCGGAGCACGTGTCCATGAACTTGGACACGGTCGCGCTTCCGTGACCCCGATTCGGGTCAAAACCGGACCTGGACCACGTGTCCACGAGCACAGATACAATCACGCCACATGTCCGCGAGCACGGACACAGTCACAAACACGTGTCCACAAACACGGACATAGTCACAACTACATGACCACGAACCCGAACTCAGTCACGACCACGTGACCACGAGCCCGGACACAGTCACAACTACGTGACCCCGAATAAGGCCGTCACCATATCCTGGACACATGTACGAGCACTCAGACACGGTGTCCACCGCGTGACCCACGAAGTGGTCACCGGCTACACAAGTAGAACCCGAACTGGGACTTGGGCAAGGCCACCACCGTGTGACCAAGAGCTGGGTCACAGCCGTACTTCGTGCACGTGTCCTGAAACCTAGACACGACGTCGGCTGCATGACCTGCAGCACGGTCACAGCTCGCCCGACAGTCCCCGATGCAGAGCGTGGACACGGATGAACCTGTGTGACCACGACCCACAACTGGTTCGGTTGCTGCAGCACCAACCGAACACCCACAGATCACCCGACAATGACAAACTGGAGCAGGGACACAACCGAACCCGTGTATCCCAGATCCAAAACTGACCCAGCAGAAAACACATCCTTAGGACTACATATAAAATGACACCTAAAATGATACGCCCTGCGCTAGGTGCGCTCACTGCAGTCACTAGTAGCATGTGCTACCTGCTATATTAATAGTTTGATCACAAAGATAAAATCAAGCCACCAGTCACTAACTGCTAACAATCACCCATAGAAATTAAACAACTAAAGATTAATGGAACACCCTGCACTTATCTGAAGCTACACTGGTTGTGGGCATAGCTCCGGTGCACCTCCGTGAACCCAATAGCTCTGCATACACACACACGGAACACAAGGTAAGCAGCTCACCGGAGAAGAACTGAAACCCATGCAATGGGTTCAGCGCAGCACACCAGCACCCAAACACCCTTCCACTTCGCTGCTACTCACTTAAACACGGAATTACAGAGGATTAAGTAATCGGCCGTCACCTTAGCCGGTACTCAACAGGTCCACACGTTTTGCCACACAAACCGGCCACACACGCATGCATATCAACGCCAATAATCTTTACTTGCACGACTCACTAACCAGTACACGACGCACGCACACACAATGCGTGACCCAATTCCCTAGGTTGGCTGTTGAGCACTCAACAATAGCCTTCACTTGACAGAATACTTGCACGACTCACTCCCCTGCAGCTGCGCATGGTAATCTGCTGCATGCTGCTAACCTGCCGCACTTGGCAGAATACTGAATGATTAGTATAACCCAATTAGCTCCCTGATAAGCCACACACACTTCTTCGGCCAGAGATCTAAATAATTGTAGCTAAAAATGAACACTATGTTTAGCTGCTAAACTCAAATAAATATTGGTAAGCTAGGACAGGGCATATGCCTAAAAGGAGACCTCACAGTAGGCACACCCAACAGACCGAGTTAGCCCCTCATCACAGAAATCTGAGAGTACTTCCCCTTCAAGCCACACTTAGTGATATAGCACAGCATCACACATGATCTTGTCATCTGTTTCTTCCGGATTTTATTTAGTTCTTACATGGAGTTTTATTCATGTTTTATCGCTTCTTCCCGAGCTTTGCTTATTTTGTAGTAGTTTAATTAGGCGTATTGTACTGCGTAGATGACGTTGAGTGCAAGGAGGAGCCAAGCTGCAAGAGGAGCCAGAAGGACTGTGTATGAAGAGATGCATGAAGATCTGGATGCCAAGCCAGGGATCAAAGACTTGAATTTGGAAGATCCTGAAGATTCAAATTTCGAAGATTAGGAGTTTGCAGGCAGGCTCTAACTCTTTGATCATATTTAGCCAATATTTTGCTATTGCTCCTATAGTGCCTACTTATACTGCTATGCTTGATATTTTGATTTGAAACAATGTGTTAGTTATAATCCTAATTGATTGATTGCTCTATGGATATTAGTGTCGGTTACTAGACATTAATATTGAATGCCTTGAATACCCGTTGTTGACACCACCCTGTTAACCATAGGATTTCCGTTGTTAAATACTTTTAACGAACAGAAAGTTGCTTTGATATTAGAATGCTTAGGACCCCTCTTGCGAAGCTAGTCATCACCACACCATACATTAATTATTTATGAAATGTGTTAAAATGAGTTTTGTGGTGTGAGTAAAATAAAATGGGATGGGATTAGTGCAACATGTGCTAGGTGAAGATGGGGGGATGTTTTCTGGTTGTGGGGCGGGGCTCACAAAGCGTTGAGCTAGGTGTTTAAGCTTCGGTCCGCTCCACTTGCTGTGGACGAGCACGCCACCCCTACCATATAAGGACCGGTTTGTTAGCGCTCAACTTAGTGATTACGTGCAACCACAGAACCTGATATGGGCAGGACTTACCCCTCCTACTTGGGTCATCCACCTCGAACCACTAGGAGGTCAGTAGGACACAAGAGGCCAGGAAAAGACGCAAGATGCTCGTGGTCCGGCTTTCGACAAAGTAATTGCCCGCATCATAGGACCGTAAGCCCACAGATATAGCCCCTAGTCTATGTGTGCCCGGTATAGAAGGGAACCAGGAGAAGACGTGAATGAGCATTCCCATGATCCGGCTCCAAGAATGTACACCGTCGCATCATCAGAGGTAGTAACCTCGATGGATAGCCCCTGGATGCGTCTTGGGCAGAATCGGTGGAGACCCATGTAGATGTTGGGATAGGCGTTATGCATTCCTTGCTCGCGAAAAGACGCATAGCCTGTGGGTACAGTGTACAATCTCTGCAGAGTGTAAAAATCCTTTCGGAATGACTGTTGTCACAGTATTGACACACTAATGTTTGTGTACATAATGATTAGTCTCTATTATATTCCTTGATGTGTGAGTGAGTGTAGCTACCCGTGTTTTGAAAAGTGTAGGCTGTGTGCCTAGGTTGTTATGGCTTTGTGCCGGAAGACCCGACTAAAATATAGGTACTGACGGGATTGATGAACATCTCCCCCAGGACCAACCTACTAAAATATGGACAAAAAATATTTTACCTCTCCTTTTGCAAAGCTTCTGTAGTGAACCTTGCATAAAATTGGCTTTGTGCAAAGACAAACTTTGTAGCCTTTTTCTTGCTAGAACCGAATACGCATCTATATTTATGCCCATGCTTAGTGTTAGGGCTTGCTTAGTACTTTATGTACTCACCCGTTTGCATTTGTGGTTTTTAGATGGAGAAGATTATGTAGAAGACGACGACATGCTTGGTTTTATTCTACTTCCCAAGTTTGCTTGTGACTTTGAGCCTTGGATTTCCGCTGCTTGCTTTGCCTTTAGCTGGCCAGCCGATCTTGGATGAGAGATCCTTACCGTGTCCTTGCTAAATGTTATATCTCAGGTATTCTTTCGAAGTATGCTTTTGATATACATTGTGTTGTGTAGTATGCGTATCAGCTACTGATCCGGAGACTGATATGTGTTGTACAGAGCATTCCAGAAATGGGGTGTGACATTTAGCCCGAAGCATGGTTTGTTGATTATTATTCATACTTGATGTGGTGTTTTATCTCGCATTTTAATTAGGCATGAATCATACCACAGTTAGGGGCACTTCGTTATGGTCTTGGCATTCATTAGAGCACAGCTAACCTACTATAAGTAGTAGTCAAAATGAAAAGTTTTGCAATTATCAACTAATAATTAGGAAACACCCGCATGTTATGAAATAAAGAAATTAATATCTAACTACCACATGTTTCACGCGTGTTATAAATTAAGTGGAATAATGACTAGCACACACATATGCCTTGCCCTGCACCCCAATGTTAACACACTGCCCGTGGTGCATTTGTATTTACTAAGCACTTATACCATTTGTTAACTATAATAGTTTAATTATATAAATCAAACTAGGTAATTAACCATTAAGGACTTAGGACGACCGTTTGCATGTAGCCTGAGGTTTGGACACGGTAGTCAGCACGTGTCCTGGACACCGGTCACCCGCTAACCGTTTGCACATGTCCTGAGGCTTGGACATGGTAGTCGGCATGTGTCCAGGACACCGGTCACCTGCTGATCATTTTCATGTGTCCTGAGGCTTGGACGCGGTAGTCAGCATGTGTCCTGGACACCGGTCATCCACTGACCATTTGCACGTGTCCTGAGGGTTGGACATGGTAGTCAGCACGTGTCATGGACACCGGTCACCAGCTGACCGTTTGTACGTGTCCTGATGCTTGGATACAGTAGTCGGCGCGTGTCCTGGACACCGGTCACCCATTGACCGTTTGCACCTAACCAAAGGCTTGGACATGGTGCTAGCCACGTGTCCATGAGCTTGGACATGGTCACGCTCCTGTGATGCCGAACCGGGTCACCACAGGACCCGCAGCGCGTGTCCACGAACTTGAACATGGTCACGCTTCCGTGACCCGAGCCGGGTTACCACTGGACCCGAAGCACGTGACCGCGAGCACGGACAAAGTCACGAACACGTGTCCACGAGCACGGACACAGTCATGATCACGTGTCCGTGAGCACGGACACAGTCACGAACACGTGTCCACGAGCACGGACACAGTCACGATTACGTGACCCCAAACAAGGCCGTCACCATATCCTGGACACATGTCTGAGCACTCGGACACGGTGTCCGCCGCGTGGCCCACGAAGTGGTCACCGGCTACACGATTAGAACCCGAACTAGGACTTGGACACAGCCATGGCCGTGTGACCCTAAGCTGGGTCACAGCCGGACTTCGTGCATGTGTCCTGAAGCATGGACACTACGCCTGCTGTGTGACCCGCAGCATGGTTACAGCTCACCTGATGTCCCCGATACAGAGCGCGGACACGGACAACCTATGTGACCACGACCTACAACTGGGTCGGTTGCTACAGCACCAACCGAACGCCCACAGATCACCTGACAATGACAAATTGGGGCAGGGACACAACCGATCCCGTGTGTCCCAGATCCAAAACTGACCCCGCAGAACACACGTCTTTAGGACTACATCTAAAATTGCGCCTAAAATGATACGCCCTGCGCTACGTACGCTCACGGCACTCGCTAGTAGCATGTGCTACCTACTATAGGAATAGTTTGATCACAAAGATAAAATCAAGCTACTAGTCACTAACTGCTAACAATCACCCATAGAAATTAAACAACTAAAGATTAATGGAACACCCTGCACTTATCTGAAGCTACACTGGTTGTGGGCATAGCTTGGGTGCACCTCCGTGAACCCAATAGCTGTGCATACACACACACAGAACACAAGGTAAGCAGCTCACTGGAGAAGAACTGAAACCCATGCAATGGGTTCAGCACTGCACACCAGCACCCAAACAGCCTTCCACTTCGCTGCTACTCACTTAAACACGGAATTTCAGAGGAATACGTAGTCGGCCGTCACCTTGGCCGGTACTCAACAGCTCCACATGTTATGCCACACAAACCGTCCACACACATATGCATATCAACGCCAATAATCTCTACTTGCACGTCTCACTAACCAGTACACAACGCACACACAATGCGTGACCCAATTCCCTAAGTTGGCTGTTGACCACGCCACAACAGCCTTCACTAATCACTCCCCTGCAGATGCCATGGTAATCTGCTGCATGCTGCTAATCTGCCGCACTTGGCAGAATACCGAATGATTAGTATAACCCAATTAGCTCCCTGACAAGCCACACACTTCTTCGGCCAGAGCTCTAAATAATTGTAGCTAAAAATGAATATCTTGTTAGCTGCTAAACTCAAATAAATATTGGTAAGCTGGGACTGGACGTAAGCCTAAAAGGACACCTCACATTAGGCATGCCCAACACACGGAGTTTGCCCCTCATCACAGAAAGCTTAGAGTACTTCCCCTTCAAGCCACACTTAGTGATATAGTACAGCATCATGCATGATCTTGTCATCTGTTTCTTCTGGATTTTATTTGGTTCTTACAAGGAGTTTTATTCGTGTTTTATCGCTTCTTCCCGAACTTTGTTTATTTTGCGGTAGTTTTATTAGGCGTATTGTATCGTGTAGATAACGTCGAGTTCGAGGAAGAGCCAAGTTGCAAGAGGAGCCAGAAGGACTGCGTATGAGGAGAAGCATGGAGATCTAGACGCCAAGCCAGGGATTGAAGACTTGAATTTGGAAGAGCCTGAAGACTCAAACTTTGAAGATTAGGAGTTTGCAGGCAAGCTCTAACTCTTTGATCATATTTAGCATATATTTTGCTATTGCTCTTATAGTGCCTACTTATACTGCTATGCATGATATTTTGATTTGAAACATTGTGTTAGTTATAATCCTAATTGATTGATTGCTCTATGGATATTAGTGTCGGTTACTAGACATTAATATTGAATGCCTTGAATACCCGTTGTTGACACCATCTTGTTAACCATAGGATTTCTGTTGTTAAATACTTTTAACGAATGGAAAATTGCCTTGATATTAGAATGCTTAGGACCCCTCTTGCGATGCTAGTCATCGCCACGCCATACATTAATTATTTATGAAATGTGTTAAAATGAGTTTGGTGGTGTGAGTAAAATAAAATGGGATGAGATTAGTGCAACATGTGCTAGGCGAAGATGGGGGATGTTTTCTTGTTGTGGGGCGGGTCTCACAAAGGTGTTGAGCTATGTGTTTAAGCTTCGGTCTTGTCCACCGGCCGTGGATGAGCACGCCGCCCCTGCCACATAAGGACAGGTTCATTAGCGCTCAACTTAGTGATTGCATGCAACCACAGAACCTGATATCGGCAGGACTTACCGGTTATCCACCTCGAACCGCTAGGAGGTCAATAGGACACAAGAGGTCAGGTATAGCCCCTAGTCTATGTGTGCCTAGTATAGAAGGGAGCCAGGAGAAGACGTGGATGAGCATTCCCACGATCCGGCTCTGAGAATATACACCATTGCGTCATCAAGAGGTAGTAACCCCGATGGATAGCCCTTGGATGCATCTTGGGCAGAATCGATGGAGACCCATGTAGATGTTGGGATAGGCGCTATGCATTCCTTGCTCGCGAAAGGACACAAAGCCTGTGGGTACAGTGTACAACCTCTGCAGAGTGTAAAAATCCTTTCGGAATGACTGTTGTCACAGTATTGGCACACTAATGTTTGGGTTCATAATGATTAGTCTCTATTATATTCCTTGATGTGTGAGAGGGTATAGCTACCCGTGTTTTGGAAAGTGTAGGCTATGTGCCTGGGCTGTTATGGCTTTGTGCCGGAAGGCCCAACTAAAATATGGGTACTGACGGGATTGATGAACATCTCCCCCAGGATCAACCTACCAAAACATGAACCAAAAATATTTTACCTCTCCTTTTGCAAAGCTTCTGTAGTGAACCTTGCATAAAACTGGCTTTGTGCAAAGACAAACTCTGTAGTCTTTTCCTTGCTACAACCGAATACGCATCTATATTTATGCCCATGCTTAGTGTTAGGGCTTGCTGAGTATTTTATGTACTCACCCGTTTGCATTTGTGGTTTTTAGATGGAGAAGATTACGTAGAAGACGACGACGTGCTTGGTTTTATTCTACTTCCCAAGTTTGCTTGTGACTTTGAGCCTTGGATTTCCACTGCTTGCTTTGCCTTTAGCTGGCCAGCCGGTCTTGGATGAGAGATCCTTACCGTGTCCTTGCTAAAGGTTATATCTCAGGTATTCTATTTAATTTCATTGTATGCTTTTGATATACATTCTATTGTGTATTATGTGTATCAGCTACTGATCCTGGGATTGATACGTGTTGTACAGAGCATTCCATTAATGGGGTGTGACAAAGTGTCCCTGTCACTAGTATCACAATTTGATTGCATTGCTACTAGTTGAATATTGGCATTAGTCTGTCGATATTTTGAGCACTTTGTTTCATTTGATCGGTTATATATCTTGGCTCCACCACTAGGATTTCATGTTGCGTCACTTACCTACATTGCTTACTCCTTATATCTATTTCTATGTGGTGTAGTGACAGTTTGTGCAGAGGACAGGGTCAGTGGTTCTGAGGCTGTCTTGTCAGCTCAGGGTTCTGTGGACGGGTTAAGAGCCAAGCACTTAATCCTATCTTGGCAGTGTCAGCTGATCAGTTGAGCTTTTCAATAATAGTTGTTCTTGATAGTTGATACTGTGGGCTGACAGAGACCGTCAGCTGAGGAGAAGGGGAAGCATAAGGCTGTTGTTCAGGAGGTGCCAGCAAAGAAGAGACAGCGGACAGAAGATCCGGACTGGGATCATGCTTTGGCAGTTCCAGACATGGATGTCCCTCCAGACAGGAGGAGTGGTGTGTTGAGGATCTCTGGTGCAGAGGGACAGGGGGAGCTGAGGAGGTCGACCCGACAGAGAGTGGCGACTACACCCCTATAGCAGCGAGTCAGCTGCGGAGAGCTCCAGCTAGTGGTTCACGGTAGTCGAGAACCACGTAGAAGGGGAGGCTACCCAGCAGGTTTCACCATCGATGCCACAGAGGTGTCCTCATTCTAGAGCTAGGGGATGTGCAGTGTGCATAGCGAGAGCCGACATATCTCATCGAGCCATGGCACGTGTTGGTGAGGAGGAGGTTGATCTGCTAAAGATCAAGGGCCTGGTCATGAAGGCCAGGAGAAGAGTTGATTTAACTGTTTGGGTTCTCACTGAACGTCATGGTGATGCTGGCCATTCTATTCCATCGACATCTTGCCACTAAAGGCAAGAGCTCAGTGTTTGCCACTCATCAATATTGTTCTTTTGAGACACTAAGCAGAGAGGCTAGGAGTGACATGGAGGAGCATATTAGCTACCTGCCTGGTCTTGCTGAGCTTCTCACCCAGCTGTTGAGGTACAGTTAGGAGGTGGTCTTATAGTTTTACAGCTCCCTGTGGATCTCCCTCGACAGGCCTCACTTCTGGTTCATGTATCGAGGAGAGCCGCATCGCTTTGAGGGATCCGATGTCATTGCTACTTTGGAGTTTCTATCTCATGAGATTTTGAAAAAAAAAATATAGTGAAAAAGATTGAGGAGTGATAATCAAATTAAATTTGCAATGTTGGATATGTCTCAATCCGTCACAACCAAGGAAGAATGTTGCAGTTAGAACACCGTTGTGCGATCACATTTTCGGACATGGACATTAGTCCATAGGACTGTGACCATAAAACCTCACAGGTAGGAATGACCATAAACTATTGCCGTAGAATATCGCATGGTGAAAAAAATGTGATAAAAGCAACATCATTTTATTGGCCCTGGTTTTTATCGCAGCAGTTCGCCGTTAACTGAAAGGAAATCATACCAGTTCGAAGGTTTACCACAACCAGTGCACATTATTGAGTTACAAAAACCACACACTCAGGAAAATAAACATTTTTTTGAAAACAAACTCTTTTTTTTTTTTGCGACAGACTCAGAAAAACACACATGAACCAACAAGATGATAGATAAGCCCGACTTCAACTCAGTGGTGCATGGAGTCTCCAGGAAAGGAAGCCCCGTTAGGTTTGACAATGATCTGCTGATTCGAGATCCTTTGCCCAGGCAGGCGCTGCTACCACCACCACAAGCTTCTCACGGATCACCTACGAGAAGTCACAAGTTGCATCGAGTCAATAAGATTAAATATATTAAGGTACAAATATAAAAGTCACAACATCAAGTATTTCTCCAGCATAGTACTTCATTTATATGAGTCATGAAATTAAAATTAGGAACGCTCTCCAAGGGGAAAAAAGCCAGAAAGCTGGGATTTCAGCCAGCAATAAAATGGAAAGTATACAATTTTTTTTCTTATTTTCATACCGGTTGTTGCATAGCCTGATGCTTCAGAAGAAGTTGAACTGTCCTCGTGCTCATTCAAAGCTGTAATTATGGCACTGGTACCACTAGTTGATCCTGCATTCAAAGGAAACATGAAAATCAAGTTTTAAATACATCAAATAAACAAATGGGAATCTAATCGAAGTAATTGCAAAAATAGTTTTAATGCCATATGTGCGCTAAATTTAAGTAAAATAAATGTACCACAACTCGGGCAACATTTAGTTTGTTTCTTGGAATCTACAGTGTGGTTTTATTGACCTAAATCTTTCATCCAACAGGTGAACAAAAGCAACCAACAAACGACTGGAACACGACAGAGAATTCTGAGTGCTGTGATACCCTCGTATATACACATGTCTGGTTTTTCACACAGAATGGCCACAGCTGCAGGTCGTTTGTTTTGAATCATTGCAGCTGCTGCTTATGTGGTCTAAGTAGACGGTACGATGCCGTCAAAGATCATTTGTGCCCCTTTGACGAGGACGATCGAAGTCAAACAATAAGAATATATTATATCAAATTTTAGACACGATTCTTGATTCATTTGAAATCTAGGCAGACGTACATTTCTGTCAAAACTCATTATTGCTCAATAAAAAATGTTCAACCTTTTAAGGACTGTAGGAGCAAACACAGAAGTACAATGGCTCGGAAAGGTTGTGTCTCGTTGCTCTCTTATTGGCGTGACACTCATAAAAGATAAGATGCACAACGAGTAGTAGTGTATAATTAATACGATGCAAATCTATGGTGAAGAAAACTACGAGATCCATTGTAGTTTTACAACACATATAAAGACACAAGCAGATTTTAGTAAGGTAGTTTTTTGAAATGATAATATAGTATGTTCCTGTGTCTGCTTACCAATATTATCCTGTTGTCCCAGAGCGGTATGTGGAACACCAGGGGGACCAATATTAACGATTGGTGCTGCACAAATAAATCATGATAGGGAAGATGTACAGAACTATCGAATAGTAGCGTACACGGATTATCAAGTCAGCGAACTGATTTATCGTATATACCAGCAACAAAGGGACCAAGCATGTTATTTCGAAGCACTGTTTAAGAGTATAGTATAACATATGTGGCATGAGTACGACATAAATATAGGAGTATGCAGTAAAAGGACAAGTATTGAGGGTTACCATCATACAAAATAGTTTTTCGACAGCCATATAGGATTTCTTAATTACATGGCATGGATCTCTTAGAGTTGAAAGCCGTGTAATACTCATTATTGCTCGCAACTTAAAAAGGAAACGTTAAACATGCTTTGGAGAGGTTGTTTCATGTTGTTCTCTTAGCAGCGTGGCATTCATGAAAATATGAACTTGATATGTCGCGTAGTTAGTAGTCTAGTAATAGCCATGTGGAGACCCTATAAAACTGGCAAATGCAAATCCAAAGTGAACGTTCAAACATGGAGAGACCCAGTTTAGGTTTCATGTCACATACTCCCTCCGTTCCTAAATTGTTATCGCTATTGACTTCTATCATCATATTTAACCACTCATCTTATTAAAAAGTTAGTTTAAATATGTAAAATTTTAAGTTATGATTCAAATAACTCTAATGATAAATCAAATTGTAACAAAATGTATAATATTTAACAAAATTTTTTGTATAAGATAAATAGTCAAAGTTGATGTTAGAAGTCAACGGCGACAACAATTTATGAACGGAGGGAGTACTCCCTGTATTCCCAAACTATTGCCTCTGTTAACCTATGGCATCAGCTTTAACTATTTATCTTATTTTAAAATGCTTAATATGATATATTTTGTTATGATTTACTTTGTCATTAAAATTATTTGAATCATAATTTATAAATTTACACATTTGAATAAATTTTATGAATAAAAGTGGAAAGTATGCAATTTTTTTCTTATTTTCATACCGGGTGCATGCCTGCTTGCATTGTCTGATGCTTCAGCAGGAGTTGAACTGTCCTCGTGCCCAGTCACAGCTGTAATTGTAGCACCAATGCCAATAATTGATCCTGCATTCAAAGGAAACATGAAAAATGTCGTACCCTATTTCTGAGATACACCGTGTATACCGTACCAATCCTTGGATCAGTAGTTGGCATGCACGTCCATTGTGGAAGCATCACGCATACAATAATTATTACCTATGTAAATATAAGTTTGACATTAGTCTTACAAACATTGGTCTTAAATTATAAGCCAGTGTGGTGAATCATTTATCCTCGAAACAAACACTGCAAAAGAACGCCTAAACCAAAAGCTACTCCACAGGCAAACTTGCGCGGAGAACAAGATTCTTACATGTCATCACCGAACTCGAACTCATCTTCATCTTCATCTAATGATTACAGCAAGGGTGAGTAAGGATAGTACTCAACAAGCCCTAACTCTAAGCAAGATTATATACATGTAAAATGGCCAACAAGAGTGGCTAGGGTTCTTTTTAGCTAACAAAAATTTAATGCAGATTCATTACAGAAGATTTGTAAACAGGGAGAGTAAAACACTAGTTTGTCATTATCTTATTGGGTGGACCTGGGGAAAATTCTCCTTTCCGTTGGTTCCTAAATTTTAAGCGGAAGGGCTTCCACTATCCCCATGAAACACTTTTCAAAAACACGGGTAACTACACCCACTCACACCGACAAGGATAGAAGTTAGACTAATCAATGTGAGCCCAAACTATAGTGTGTCAATATCATAACAATGGCCATTCTGGATGGATTATACACTCTGCAGAAGTTGTACACTGTACCCATATGCTATGCTTCTCTTGATCTACGTAGTTGTGTGACGTTTACTCAAACACATACTAAGGTTACCATAGAATCCACCTCAAGATGCATCCAGAGGTAATCCATCGGGGTTTTCCAAGCCCCGATGACGCGATAGTACATTCTCGAAGCCAGACTGCAGGGCAATTCACTTCCCTCATCCTTTCTTGGAATTCCCTCAAAGGGAGACACCATAGAGCAGGGCTATATCCATGGGCAGTATGATCCCACAACGCGGCCATTACTTTTATTAAAGACCAGACTGTGAGTATCTCACGTCTTCTCTTGGCCCCTTGTGTCCTACCGACCGCCTTAGGGGCTCAATGTGGATAACCAAAGAGGCAAAGTAAGTCCTGCCCATACAGGTTCTGTGGTTGCATGAAATCACTACATTGAGGTCCGATGAACTGGAACTTATATGGTAGAGGTGGTGCGCTTATCCACGACAGGTGAACTAGACCGAAGCATAACACCTAACTCCTCATCTTACACAGGAAGCCCTGCCCCACAACTAGAAATACCCCTTTTCACCTATCACATGTTGCACTATCACCCGTCCTATTTTATTTTACTCACGCCACCAAACTCAGTTTAACACATTTCATAAATGATTGGTGTATGTTGAGACGATGCTTAGCATCTTATAAAGGTTCTTAAGCATTCTATTATGAAGGCAACTTTACATTCATTAAAAGATTTTAACAATAGAATTCCCTATGTCTAACAAGGTAGCATCGTCAACAGGATAACAAGGTGGTATTTGATATCAATAAGAGCAAGTAACTGACATTAGTATAATTACTTAACCACAAGTTGGTTCATTAACTACACAACACCTTAAACATATGGTAAAATACATGCAAGATTCAAGCCATATAGGTGCGTGAGCAAAACATATGATTAATATGGTCAAGGAGTTAGAGCTTGCCTTCAAAGGCATCTTCAGGCTCATCCTCGCACTCCGAATCGTTGGCTTCCTCGTCGTTTACACATGAAATACGATAAAAGTAAATGTACGGCGAGGAAAAAAAGAAATCAAATATAGAACAAGATAAACAGAGGACTTGGAGATTGAGTGTTTTCAAAAGATAGGATTTGGAGAGATGATTCCAACGGTGCAAGAATCATGGCGATCGGAGGTGATATGAAAATAGTGTTAAAAATAAGGTGCAGGGGCCTTTTTGTAAATGTTCAAGTATTAGTGGGGCTATTTTGTAACTTTATAAAAGTTAGATGGACTTATTTGGTTGGGTTTACTAATACTAGGGGTGTATATGTGAAATGGCTATTTTCTGGGATTTTTAGGAATTTATTTGTATTAATAAGAGCTTGGAAATAAATGTGTATGTGCATGAGCTGGGTGGCCATAGCTTTTTCCTCTCTATGACTGATAGGAGGCGCCGCCCAACAGATATGCGTGCCTGCGGTCCATGGACCGAGCTCATCTTCGGGCTGCCTGTAACATCCCAGAATTTCAAATTAATAAAGCGGTGAATTTCTTAAATTCTGTTCCGATTAAATCATCTGTCCCAATTTTTGTTCTATTCAAAAATCAGTTGTCTCGAATTTCGTTTCATCTAAATTCGAAATCCGTTTATCTAATTTGTTTCGGTGTCGAATAATTTAGTCCGCAATTTTTTTCGTTGGGGCTAAAATTATTTTTCGAAATCTCCTAATTAATTTTCAGATCTCTAAATATCTTCTCTAAATTGTTTCTTTTTTCAGCCTTTGTTTATCTCTCAATTTCAATTAATATTCCGAATTAATTCCTAACCCTCCTCACTAATCCCTCCTATAAAAACTCTCCCATTCTTATCCCCCTTCCTCCTCCCCTTTTTCCAGAAAAATCTGGTAACCGTCTCCGCGCCGCTCCTCTCCTGCGCCGCCCCTCCCCTCGATCTGCTCATCCACCTCGATCCGAGCCGCCGCCCCGTCCGCTGGTCCTCTGCTGCCATCGCCTGCTCTGCGCCTCCTATCGCCGTCCCCACTCGAGGCTCGCGTCAGCCGAGTTGACCGCACGCAGCACCTCTTCGACCTCCGGTTGGTACCCGCTTCGTCCGGTCCAAGCCGCGTCGCCTACCGCTTCAGCCGCTCGCTCCGTCTCCCGAGCCCGACGCCGTCTCCGCAGCCCCGCCTGGATTCTCGTGCGCGTAACTCGAGTCCCGTGCGAGCCGCTTTCTGACCGATCTCTGCAGCCCCATCGCGCTGTCCGCTCGAGCCCTGCGCCAGCCGCTCGACAGGTCTGACTGATCTTCGATTTTCGGGCGACACCAAATCTCCAGTGCGTCGAGTCGTCATCAACCGTCTCAATTTCTAGTGCTTCTTCGATTTTCTGATCTCCGTGATTTCGTCTTCAATTTCCAGATCCCTGGGGAGATTATATTTCTCTCTCTTCAATTCCTTTTTCCTCTCCGATTAATTGTTAGATTAATTGCTAATTTATTTGCGATGAATTATTTTGCGATTAATCCAAATCCTTGTGGTCTAGATCGTCTACAATTTTCGAGAAACTCTGTTTGATCTTCGATTATTCCCAAAATTGCTCCGTCGTCGCGATGTCGTGTAGGATTGTTTCGGGAAACTTTTTGCGCACGTTTAGCCTAGTAGTTTCAATTTAGATTTAATTTTTGGTTTTAATTATCACGTAATTAGTGTCTGATTCCCTGTTCGTGTTGTGTTTAGGTGCTGATCCTGAGGAGGAGTTCCGCGAGCCAGCTCAGTTCGTTGACTCGGATTCCGACTTCGATCCCGAGTTGCCAGGCAAGCCGCGTTCCTTGATCACTTTGTACCCAATATTTTAAACTGCATGTTTTGTTTGCAACCCTAATTTGCATGCCAACTATTTTAAAATATGCTAGCAACATTTCTAAGTCGTGTCTATTTACTGTTCCACAAATATCAACCCGAGGATTTTTTTAGAATATTTATTTTATTTTTATGCTTAGCCATGCTTAGTCGTATTTATTTATATCTTACACCTATCACTATAAAAATAAAATTTGTGTTAAATGCTTTTGAACTGTGCTTCAAATGTGTGAGTTTTACAAATAACTATACATAACTATTTAGCGGGGGCAGGTTGGAGTATGAGGAGCAGGGGGACTTTTGGGAATTCCCTGTGGGCATACCTGTTGTGGGTACAATGGGAAGGTCCGGGCTGGGATCTTTCTGTGAGACTTGTTGTTGGCGTTGAGGTTGGAGATGGTGCCTGCCTCGGCAATTAAGCACCGAGTCCTTCAAGCTTTGTACGCTCAGTTGACAACCATGCACACTACGTTACCTTATATGGGCAGTTGGCTTGATCTTGAAGCTTGCCGAGACTGGTTGTTTACCAGTGGGTTGGCGGTGTTGTGTTAGTGTGGTGTAGAGCTATGGCTCCCCACATGAGATCGAGATACCCCACCTGATCAGTGATAGGCTCTTCACAGCTCCAGGACCCGATTGTGTAGGTTTTTAGGATTCCTATCCTGGAGGACGGATGACGCCAATTAAAGCTTGTAGATGGGTCTTGTGTGTTCGTCGGGGCTACGACGATAGTTCTCGATCACGCTTCTCGTGGGTCCAGGTGCATAACCTCTGCAGAGTTTTAGTCGATGCGCATTGCCACATCCTTTTGAAAGGACACCCCTTGAGTTGTGCTTCTCGTTGAGTAGTTTTGTTTTTCTTCCTCCTCTCCTATTTCAAAATGTTTTAGACTCTAGCCTTAGAGCTGTGGCCAAGTGTGGAGACTACACCGACATTTAAAGTGAACCCCCGTTCAGATAACGGAGATCCCTACGGGGCAAGATAATAAAATTTGACAGTTTTAAAATAAAGTTTTCTTACATCTTTAAAATAAGATAAAATGTTTTAAACTTGCATTTAGCACTTGAGCCATGCCTTTACCCTTGAAACCATTTGCATGCATACATTGTTGTTAGGTAGTACGCGGTTTGCTGAGTATTCGTACTCACGTCTTTCTAATTTGTTGTTTTCAGAGGATACTCTCAGCTTCGACTTCGACTACGTCTCTAACAGTCTGTGACGTCCGCTCCTGTGCTTAAGCTAGCCTGTGTGGAGGAGGTTCGCTATTGCTGCCATGTTGATGCTTCCGCTGTCGCTCTTGTTGGATTCTCGATAGTGATATATCTACTTTGAGATGCTTTCGGTCTGCGTGCCGATGGACCTCTTTGGAGGATTTTATTCTAATAATTTCACTTTGACCTACAATTTTCTATTCTCGTTTCTTGTTTAATATTTCTGTTATGGTTTCTTCATTGATCTCTTGTGATGTTGTGCTTGTCAAACTCCTGGGATTGGCAAGGTCATGAAAGATCGGGACTTATCGAAAGGTAAAGAAAATCTTGGTCGTTACAGGTGGTATCAGAGCTATACTTGACTGTAAGAGCGAAACCGTAGAACTGGACGTAACTAAGGATTATTTTTAGATTTTCTAATCTGCTAACAAACCTTCATCGTCTCTTAAATCTCGTCGTTTGCTTGGTGGAAGTCTTGCTTGCTTAGAATATTGCTTGTTTAGTTATCTTCGTTCTGATCTGCTGGGTTTCTATCTTCTTCAGTAATTCTGTTTCTGCTAATTCTTTCTTTCTAATCAGAATTGTTTTTCTGCAACAGATGGCTCTGAGGAGGTCTGGATGCCTTCACGCTCGTTTTGAGGAGGTCGCTCTGGAGGACCCTGAGGTACCGCCGACCTCTGGGGTGGGTCGTGGTGCTGTCCCCAGAGGTCGTGGTTGCGGCTCTGGAGGCCGTGTACCAGTGTCACCTGCGGCTGACGCGCCTAGCGTGGGTCGAGGGCGTGGCCGTGGGCGTGGTCAGGCTGGAGCCCCTGCTCCTCAGGTTGGAGGTCGTGGCAGAGGAGTTGCCATGGACCCTGGATTCGAGTCTGCTGGTGTTGCCGCGCCTGGTGAGGAGCTTCCAGCTACTCCGAACCTGGCGGAGGTGATGGCCCGATAGACCTGCTGGAGCAGATTGTCGAGCAGTCACAACAGCAGCCTCGTGGTCGTGCTCCAGATCCTGACGCAGCACCGTACCACCAGTCAGCTGGTTCTCGCATGGCGATGTTTCTGAGCATGCGCCCTCCCACTTTTGACCGTGCAGTCGATCCTTTGGATGCTGACGACTGGCTCAGGGACATCGAGAAGAAGTTGGACCTAATTCAATGTGACGACCAGGAGGTAGTTCGTCTGGCAGCTCAACAGTTGATAGGTGCAGCTGGTGCTTGGTGGGACACTCTGTACGCCACTCTTGACGAGCCTGAGCAGTTCACCTGGGACGACTTCGTCATTGCCTTCCGTAGTTTCCACATCTCAGCGGGAGCCATAGAGGCGAAGGCGGAGGAGTTCCATACTCTTTGTCAGGGAGGTATGTCTGTCACCGAGTACGCTAACCGCTTCACTCAGTTGAGAAGTTTTGCACCTGAGGAGGTCTCGACTGAGCGTCGCAAGATGTACTGGTTCCGGAAGGGCCTACGTCTTGAGATGCTTCCGTATCTGGATGGTGGCATTCAGAAGAGCCTTCATGAGCTGATTGACAGATGCCTAGCTTTGAAGGTTCACTTC
This sequence comes from Zoysia matrella, assembly GCA_001602295.1. Taxonomy (NCBI): domain Eukaryota; kingdom Viridiplantae; phylum Streptophyta; class Magnoliopsida; order Poales; family Poaceae; genus Zoysia; species Zoysia matrella. Next base: position 308,322 of record BCLG01000061.1, read on the forward strand.
CGAAGCTCGACCGGTCTAGGGACGCTAAGAGGAGAGCTCTTGGTCAGGGACCCAGTCGTGAGGCTTCGCAGCGTCAGCGTTTCAGTGGTTCTTTCCAGAAGGGATCGGGACAGCTCACCTTCGCCCGATCCACTGCTCCTGCTTCAGCTTCTGTCCAGCAGCAGAGTTCTCAGAGCCAGAGAGGTGCCTTTCAGCAGCACCAGTCCTCTTTTCGTCCGACAGGGGGTCAGCCCTCGGTTCGCTGCTTCGAGTGTGGCCAGGAGGGTCACAAGGCGTTTCAGTGTCCGAGGCGTCAGCAGCAGGGACCTGGGGGAGGTGGTGTTCAGTTTGCCACTCCCGCTAGGCCACTGCACCAGTCAAGAGGACGAGGAGTGCGTTCAGCGGCCCGTGGCGCTGCTCAGCCGAGCGTCACGCGCAGCCGCCTGAACCACATCTCAGTGGACGAGGCTCAGGAGGCACCTGACGTCGTCGTTGGTGAGTTCTTGGTTCACTCCCACCTAGCGACGGTTTTGTTCAATTCGGGGGCTACTTATTCGTTTGTGTCATCGGCGTTTGCGTCTACACACGGTCTCCCTACCTCACTCTTAGCTATACCTACACTTACCACTTCACCTCTTAGAGTCTACAAGAGTCGAGTTGAGTGTAGAGATGTTCGGATCTTGATTGAGAGTGTGATCTTTTTAGCCGATCTCATCGTCCTTCTCTCGCATGACATTGATGTCATCTTGGGGATGGATTGGCTAGCGAGGCACAAGGGAGTCATCACTTGTGCTGAGAGGGTTGTGTCTTTTGTTAACCACCATGGTGTTCGAGTGGTGTGTGCTCCTAGAGCGTCCAGAGTTCCACCTTCAGTTTGCAGCTTGCAGGAGTTATCTTTGGAGCAGATTCCTGTTGTTCATGAGTTTCCAGAGGTGTTTCCTGATGAGTTACCGGGACATCCTCCAGATCGAGATGTTGAATTCGTGATCGATCTTCTTCCTGGTACCGCGCCGATTGCCAAGCGGCCGTACCGGATATCTTCCGATGAGCTTGCTTTGCTTAAGGAGCACATCGATGAGCTCTTGAGTAAAGGGTCCATTTGGTCGAGTGCTTCGCCGTGGGGAGCTCCAGTGCTGTTTGTGAAGAAGGATGGGTCAATGCGCATGTGCGTTGACTACCGTTCTTTGAATGAGGTGACAATAAAGAACAAGTACCCTTTGCCGAGGATCGATGATTTGTTTGATCAGTTGAAGGGTGCGAAGTTCTTTTCCTCGATTGATTTTGAGATCGGGGTGTCACCAGATGAAGATTCGTCCTTCCGACATTTCGAAGACTTCGTTCGTGACGAGGTATGGGTCTTATGAGTTCTTGGTTATTTCTTTTGGACTCACTAATGCCCCTGCCTACTTCATGAACATGATGAACAAGGTGTTCATGGCTGAGTTGGATAAGTTCGTGGTGGTTTTCATTGATGATATCCTCATCTACTCCAAGTCAGCGGAAGAGCATGAGCAGCATCTGAGAGTTGTGCTTCAGAGGTTGAAATTTCATCAGCTGTATGCCAAGTTCAGCAAGTGCATGTTTTGACTTGAGAAGGTTGCTTTTTTGGGCCATGTTGTTACAGCTGAGGGCGTTGCTGTTGATCCTGAGAAGGTCAAGGCTGTTGTGGAGTGGGAGTCTCCGAGGTCAATCTCTGAGGTGAGGAGTTTTCTTAGATTGCAGGTTACTATCGCCGATTCATTGAGAACTTCTCTAGAATTGCTAAGCCTATGACCGAGTTAACTCAGTTGGGTGTGCCGTTTATTTGGTCAGATGCTTGTGAGAGGAGTTTTTAGGAGCTGAAGATGAGGTTGACTTCTAAGACTGTTTTGACCGCCAGATATTCACCAGGATTTCTAGATTTTCTGTGATGCTTCTCGTCAGGGTTTGGGTTGTGTGCTGATGCAGAACAAGAAGATTGTGTGCTATGCTTCGAGGTAGTTGAAGAAGCATGAGTTGAACTATCCGACGCATGATCTTGAGTTGACAGTTGTTGCCCATGCTTTGAAGATTTGGAGGCATTATCTGATCGGCAACGGATGTGAGATCTTCACCGATCACAAGAGTCTCAAGTATTTCTTCTCCCAGTCGGAGCTGAACATGAGGCAGAGGAGGTGGCTTGAGTTGATTAAGGATTACGATCTTAGCATCAACTATCACCCGGGTAAAGCCAATATGGTAGCCGATGCTTTGAGTCGTAAGGCTTATTGTTCTTCTTTGATGTCTGGGCAGTCAGAGATTCTAGCAGATCTGACCAGTTTGAGAGTTGAAATTGTTCATCAAGGTTTCTTGCACGAGCTCAGGTTGCAGCCGTTGTTGATTGAGGAGATCAAGTCAGCTCAGAAGCATGATAGAGAGGTTCAGTCGATCTTGAAGAAGACGAGGAGAGGCAAAGCACCAGGTTTCCGTGTGGATCAGCAGGGTGCTTTGTGGTTTGAGGACCGTATCTGTGTTCCGAGAGTGCTAGAGTTGCGAGATGCTATTCTGAGAGAGGCTCATGATTCGAGGTTTTCTATCCACCCAAGTTGCACCAAGATGTTCGAGGATCTGAGGACTCGTTTCTGGTGGGTTGGCATAAAGGCAGACATTGCTGAGTATGTTGCCTTGTGTGATGTTTGTCAGCGAGTTAAGGCTGAACACCAGAGACCGGTTGGATTGCTGAAGCCGTTGTCGATCCTTTTTTGAAAGTGGGATGACATCAGTATGAACTTCATCACGGGTTTGTCGTTGACGTCTCGCCATCATAATGCTATCTTGGTGGTGGTGGATCGATTGACTAAGACCGTTTATTTCATCCCTATGAATGAGAAGTACTCAGTTGATCAGTTGGACAAGTTGTACATTGATCACATTGTGAGGTTGCATGGTGCACCGAGGAGCATTCTGTCTGATCGCGGGCCTCAGTTTACCGCAAGATTCTGAAGAAGCTTGCATGAAGCTATGGGTACACACCTGGTGTATGGTTCAGCTTATCACCCTCAGACAGATGGTCAGACAGAGCGTGTGAACCAGATTCTGGAGGATATGTTGAGGGCTTGTGTGATTATCTATGGGCAGAGCTGGGAGGACAGTCTTTCTTTTGCGGAGTTCTCTTACAACAACAGTTTTCAAGCCAGCTTGGGGATGTCACCTTTTGAGGCGTTGTATGGTAGGAGATGCCGTACTCCGCTCATGTGATTAGAGATTGGTGAGAGGTCTTTCTTTGGTCCTGATTCTATCAGAGCTGCTGAGGAGAAGGTTGAGAAGATCAGAGAGCATCTTCGGGTTGCGCAGAGTCGTCAGAAGAGTTATGCGGATAAGAGGAGGAGGCCCTTTCTTTCGAGGTTGATGATTGGGTGTATCTCAAGGTGTCACTTCTCCGTGGCATACGTCGCTTCCATGTTCGAGGGAAGTTGGCTCCGAGGTTTGTTGGTCCTTTTTAGATTTTCAGTAAGATCGGTGAGCTTGCTTACAGGTTCGACTTGCCATCCAAGCTTGCGGGTGTGCATCCGGTGTTCCACGTCTCCCATTTGAAGAAGTGCCTTCGAGTGCCAGAGAAGCGAGTTGTCCCTGATGCTTTGGATATTCAGGACACGTTCGAGTACCTGGACTACCCGGTGAAGATTCTTGATGAGGCGTTCAAAGAAACGCGGAGGTCCAAGATCAAGTTTCTCGAGGTTGAGTGGAGCAACCACACTGAGCGAGAGGCTACCTAGGAGAAGTAAGATGATCTGAGGAAAGAGTTTCCATATCTGTTTGAGTCCGCTCCTTGATCTCGAGGACGAGAACCTGTAAGGAGGGAGTCTGTAACATCCTGGAATTTCGAATTAATAAAGCGGCGAATTTCCCAAATTTTGTTCCGATTAAATCATCTGTCCCAATTTTTGTTCTGTTCAAAAATTAGTTTATCTAATTTGTTTCGGTGCCGAATAATTTAGTCCGCAATTTTTTTTCGTTGGGGCTAAAATTATTTTCCAGAATCTCCTAATTAATTTTTAGATCTTCTCTAAATTGTTTCATTTTCCAGCCTTTGTTTCTCTCTCAATTTCAATTAATATTCCGAATTAATTTCTAACCCTCCCCACTAATTCCTCCTATAAAAACTCTCTCATTCTTATCCCCCTTCCTCCTCCCCTTTTTCCAAAAAAATCTAGTAACCGTCTCCGTGCCGCTACTCTCCTGCGCCGCCCATCCACTCGATCTGCTCGTCCACCTCGATCCGAGCCGCCGCCCAGTCCGCTGGTCCTCTGCTGCCGTCGCCTGCTCCGCGCCTCCTGTCGCCGTCCCCACTCGAGGCTCGCGCCAGTCGAGTTGACCGCGCGCAGCACCTCTTCGACCTTCGGTTCGTACCCGCTTCGTCCGGTCCAAGCCGCGTCGCCTGCCGCTTCAGCCGCTCGCTCCGTCTCTAGAGCCCGACGCCATCTCCGCAGCCCCGCCTGGGTTCTCGCGCGCGTCATCGAGTCCCGCGCCAGCCGC
>BCLG01000061.1:312804-380361 GCA_001602295.1 Zoysia matrella
CCGGTCCAAGCCGCGTCGCCTGCCGCTTCAGCCGCTCGCTCCGTCCCTGAGCCCGACGCCGTCTCCGCAGCCCCGCCTGGATTCTCACGCGCGTCACTCGAGTCCCGTGCCAGCCACTGTCTGACCGAACTCTACAGCCCTGTCACGCTGTCCGCTCGAGTCCCACGCCAGCCGCTCGACAGGTCTGACCGATCTTCGATTTCCACGCGACACCAAATCTCCAATGCCCGAGTTGTCGTCAACCGTCTCAATTTCTAGTGCTTCTCCGATTTTCTGATCTCCGCGATTTCGTCTTCAATTTTCAGATCCCCGGTGAGATTATATTTCTCTCTCTTCAATTCCTTTTTCCTCTCTGATAAATTGTTAGATTAATTGCTAATTTATTTGCGATTAATTATTCTGCGATTAATCTAAATCCTTGTGGTCTAGATCGTCTACAATTTTTGGGAAACTCCTTTTGATCTTCGATTATTCCTAAAATTGCTCCGTTAATTTGCCTCGTCGCGATGTCGTGTAGGATTGTTCCAGGAAACTTTTTGCGCACATTTAGCCTAGTAGTTTCAATTTAGATTTAATTTCTGGTTTTAATTGTCACGTAATTAGTGTCTAATTCTCTGTTCGTATTGTGTTTAGCTGCTAATCACGAGGAGGAGTTCCGCGAGCCAGCTCAGGTGTTCGTTGACCCGGATCCCGACTTCGATCCTGAGTTGCCAGGCAAGCCGCGTTCCTTGATCACTTTGTACCTAGTATTTTAAACTGCATATTTTGTTTGCAACCCTAATTTGCATGCCAACTATTTTAAAATATGGTAGCAACATTTCTCAACCGTGCCTATTTACTGTTTTACAAATATCAACCCTAGGATTGCTTTAGAATATTTATTTTATTTTTATGCTTAGCCATGTTTAGTCATATTTATTTTTATCTCACACCTATCACTATAAAAAAGAAATTTGTGTTAAATGCTTTTGAACTGTGCTTCAAATGTGTGAGTTTTACAAATAACTATACATAACTATTTAGCGAGGGCAAGTTGGAGTATGAGGAGCTGAGGGACTTTTGGAAAGTCTTTGTGGGTGTACCTGTTGCGGGTATAACGGAAAGATTCGGGCTGAGATCTTTCCTTGAGACTTGTTGTTGGCGTTGAGGTTGGAGATGGTGCCTGCCTCGACTATTAAGGACCGAGTCATTTGAGCCTTGTACGCTAAGTTGACAACCATGCACACTATGTTACCTTGTATGGGCAGTTGGCTTGATCTTAAAGCTTACCGAGACTGGTTGTTTACCCGTGGGTTGACGGTGTTGTGTTAGTGTGGTGTAGAGTTATGACTCCCCACATGAAATCGAGATACCCTACCTGATCAGTGGTAGGCTCTTCACAGCTCCAGGACCCGATTGCGTAGGCTTTTGGGATCTCAATCCTAGAGGACAGATGACGCCAGTTAAAGCTTGTGGATGGGTCTTATGTGTTCTTCGGGGCTACCACGGTAGTTCTCGATGATGCTTCTCGTGGGTCTAGGTGCATAACCTCTGCAGAGTTTTAGTCAATGCGCATTGCCACGTCCTTTTGAAAGGATACCCTCTGAGTTGTGCTCCTCGTTGAGTAGTTTTGTTTTTCTTTCTCCTCTCCTATTTTAAAATGTTTTGGACTCCGGCCTTAGAGCTGTGACCGAGTGTGGAGATTACATGGCATTTAAAATGAACCCCCGTCCGAGATAACGGAGATCCCTACGAAGTAAGATAATAAAATTTGACAGTTTTAAAATAAAGTTTTCTTGCATCTTTAAAATAAGATAAAATGTTTTAAACTTGCATTTAGCACTTGAGCCATGCCTTTACCCTTGAAACCATTTGCATGCATATATTGTTGTTAGGTAGTACGCGGTTTGCTGAGTATTCGTACTCAGCTCTTTTTAATTTTTTGTTTTCAGAGGACACTCTCAGCTTCGACTTCGACAACGTCTTTGACGGTCCGTGACGTCCGCTCCTGCGCTCAAGCTAGCCTGTGTGGAAGAGGTTCACTACTGCTACCATGTTGATGCTTTCGGTGTCGCTCTTGTTGGATTCTCGATAGTAATATATCTGCTCTGAGATGTTTCTGGCCTGCGTGCCGATAGACCTCTTTGAAGGATTTTATTCTAATAATTTCACTTTGGCCTACTATTTTCTATTCTCATTTCTTGTTTAATATTTTTATTATGGTTTCTTGATTGATCGCTTGTGATTTTGTGCTTGTCAAACTCCTGGGATTGGCAAGGTCACGAAAGATCAGAACTTATCGAAAGGTAAAGAAAATCCCGGTCGTTACACTGCCCACTTTGTGGGCAGTGAGAGGCTGCCAGGTGGGCCTCGTAGCCCACCACTCAGGGCGCCAGTGTGCGCGCTCGCACTGGGACCAGCGCGGCGGCGGCTAGCCGGGAGCCTCACCGGCGTTGACCCGTGGCCGTGCCTGAGGCGGCCGGAGCTCCTCGTAGGGCACCGAGGGCAGTAGTGGGGTAGCCGATGCCGGCGGCAAGCCAGTGCTTTGGGTTTGCTTGTCGTGCGGGGTGAGCTGCAGATGGGTGCGTGGAATGTGTGTGTGTGGTCGGCTTGGCCGGTGGTCACGCAACAGCGACCGGTGGCGTGTGAGTGCGGCCGCCCAGTGCGGCGCTCGACGCGGGGCTCTGGGAGGGAGCAGCGGCTGGGTTAGCTTGCCGAGAGGGTAAAGGGTGTGCTAATTGTGCCGTGGGGGCAAAACCAGGGGTGGGTTTGCTGTCGACAGCGAGGAATCAAAGATGCGCGGCGGCCGCCAGAGTTGGGGAAGAAAGGGGAAAATTGAAGAATTAGAGAGAGGGAAAGAAAGAGAGACCTCAGGCTTGCGGTGAGGGAGAGGGAGCTGCTCGGAGCTCCTTTTATAGATGGAGGGGGCTCGGGCTGGCGCAGCGGGTTCCGACAGTCGAGGCGGTGGAGTTAAGACCAACCGCACCCAGTGTGGACGGTGTCGGGGCGATGTGCGGTGGAGGCGGCAGGCTTCGCTCAGGGCAACAAACCAGCTTTGGCCATTTCTTTTACGTTTTTTCGAGCGGGGAGCAAAGGGGGGAGGCGGGGCGAGTTAAGGCGGCGTGGGCATAGTGTAGCACACGTCATGCCGGTCGGTCGGTCGCCGGCCAGCGGGCGGTGCGACGCGTCCGCGAGCGAGCAAGAAGACTGTCTCGACTGGGCCGACCGTTGCGCTAGGCCGGGGTGAGGAAAGAGGAGGCGGCCCGTGCGGGGGAGAAAGGAAAAGAGAGGTGGGCTCGGCGGCTTCGGCCAGAACAGAGAACTCCATCCCAAAATTCCGAAATTTGGATTTTTGAATGAATTTGAGAGAATTTGAAATGAGTAAGAATGAATAAAACCAATAGAAGGCAAAGGCACAAGAAAAGAAAAGAATACCAGCACTTGTCACTCAGTTTTTTAAATTTTGAAAATTTCCATTTATGAATCTTATTTTTTTTGTGTGGGGTTTTAAATTTGAAGATATTGAAATTAAATAAATAAAAAGAAATGGGGAATCAAAAAAGGCAGTTTAGATTTTTGGTTTCCAATTTTTTTTGTCAGTGTTACAGACCTGCCCCACTTAAATAGAATCTCATCCTCGAGATTCGGGCTGCTATTTGAAGAGATATGGGAATTCTCTTCTGAGGTCGTCTTCTCTTTCCCAGGTGGCTTCTGCTTCTGTGTGATTATTCCACAGTACGCAGCAGAACTTAATTGTGCTTCATCGAGTCTGTTGGGTGGTGGCCTCCAATATAAGGATCGGCAATTCTTGATATCGTAGATCCGGTGGTAGGTCCATTGCTTCCATCGGCACTTGCTGTTCAGGTATCTGCAATCACCTTTTTAGTTGCGAGACATGGAAGATTGGATGCATGTCTGACAGTTCGGCTGGCAGGTCGAGCGTGTATGCCACTGCACCGATCCTTTTCGTAATTTTGCAAGGCCCAATATAACGTGGTGCCAGCTTGCCATGGACTTGAAATCTGTGTTGAAATCTGTGTGTTTCTCGTATCAGGGACACTTTCAGGTAAACATGGTCTCCTTCATCAAATGTCAACTCTCTTCTACGTGTATCGGCATTACTCTTTTGTCTGCTTTGTGCCGTTCTGAGTTTGTCCCTGAGTTCGGCAACTTTCTCTTCAGCGTCCTTTTATGATGGCTGGGCCAAAGAACGACCTTTCTCTGACAAGGAACCACATCAATAGGGTTCGACACTTTCAGCCATAGTGTTTTGAAAGGTGCCGTCTGCAGACTCATTTGATAGCTGTCGTTATATGAGAATTCTGCGAATGCCAAACTCTTCTCCCAACCTTCTCCATAAGTCAATACACAAGTGCAGAGCATGTCAGGATCTGGTTCACCCGTTCTGTTGTACATCTGTCTGCGGATGGTATGCCAAGCAAAAGTCCAATCGGGTTCCTACCAGGTCCTGCAAACTTTTCCAGAAATGCGATGTGAATTGTGAACCTCGGTCTGAAATTATTCTTGATGGCACACCATGCAGTTTCAGAATGCTGTATATGCAGAGCTGTGCTAGCTTGGCACCCCCTGATCTCTTTCTTGACCGGTATGAAGTGCGAGACTTTTGTTAGGCGGTCTATGATGGCCTAGATGGCATCGTTTCATTTTTGTGTGCATGTTAGTCCCAAGATGAAGTCCATGGATGTTAGTCCCAAGATGAAGTCCATGGAGATCTCATCCAACTTCCAAGTCGGGATATGAAGTGGTTGTAGTAAACTTGCAGGCTTTTGGTGTTCTGCTTTTACCCTTTGATAGATATCACAGCGTGCCACATACTCAGCTATGTCCCTTTTTATTCCAGTCCACCAGTACTTTTGTTTTATTTCCTGGTACATCTTTGTCGATCCAGGGTGGATCGAGTACGCGGAGTTGTGTGCCTCTTCCAATATTACTTTCCTTAAGTGTTCCACTTTAGGTATGCAGATCTGTTTCTCGTACCATAATATTCTGTTCTTATCAACTCAGAAACCTGGGGCCTTCCCCTCCTTAATCAGCGCTCTTATTTCTTGGATGCTTTGATCCCACGGTTGAGCTTGTCGAATTTTATCCTCTAGGGTATGTGTCACCACTAATGTGTTCACAAGATTGGGAGGCACTATCCGCAGATTCCTTTTACGTATCTCACGGATTATCTCTAGTGCCTCGGTCATTCCTCTGATGTCGTAACAACGAGCTTTGCGGCTCAAGGCATCTGCTACCACGTTAGCCTTTGCCGGATGGTATTGAACATCAAGGTCGTAATCCTTTATTAACTCCAACCATCTTTGCTGCCTTAAGGCATCTCAGTTTGCATGAAGATGTACTTCAGGCTTTTTATGATACGTGAATATTCTGCACTTGTTTTCGATCAAATAGTCCCTCCATATTTTCAGTGCATGCACCACGCTGCCAATTCTAAGTCATGGGTGGGGTAATTTTCTTCGTGCTTCTTTAGTTGTCGTGACGTGTATGCTACCACTCTTTCTTCTTGCATCAGAACACATCCCAGTCCTTGCCGAGATGCATCATAGTACACCACAAAATTCTTTTGGATATTTGGCAGTACAAATACCAGGACAGAGGTAAGTTGTGACTTCAAGGTTTGGAAGCTTTGTTCACACTTTGGGGTCCATTCAAACTTCTTGTCCTTCTGAGTTTATTTTGTCATAGGCTTTGCGATCTTGGAGAAGCCTTCGATGAACCTCCTATAATACTGAGCCAGTCCAAGAAATCTTCTGATTTCCGTGACGGTGGTAGGTTGTTCCAATTTGTAACTGCTTCCACCATGGAAGGATCAACTGCCACACCTTCCGCTGTGATGATATGACCCAGGAATGCAACTTCCTGTAACCAGAATTCACACTTGCTATACTTGGCATAAGGCTGGTGTCCCCTTAGTCGACTTAGTGCTGCTCGGTGCTGTTCTTCATGTTCAATGGCACTCTTAGGGTAGATGAGTATGTCGTCTATGAATACTACGACAAATTTATCTAGCTCCTCCATAAATATCTTGTTCATCAAGTTCATAAAGTAAGCTGGGACATTAGTCAGTCCAAATGGCATTACTGTGAACTCGTCCTGACCATATCTTGTCACAAATGCTGTCTTCATGATATCACTTTCTCGGATCTTTAACTAGTAGTAACCCGACCTCAAATCAATCTTGGAGAAAAACTTTGCTTCTTTTTGATGATCGAAGAGGTCATCGATCTGGGGTAAGGAGTACTTGTTCTTTATGGTAACCTCATTTAAGGACCGATAGTCAATACACATCCTCATACTACCATCCTTCTTCTAGACGAAGAGTATAGGTGCACCCTATGGTGAAGAGCTGGGGTGAATGAACCCTTCCCTTGTAGCTCAGTTATCGGCTTTTTCAGTTCGGTCAACTCATTTGCGGCCATCCGATATGGTCTCTTTGCAATGGGGATTGCATCGGGATTAGTTCGATAAGGAATTTGACATCCCTATCACGAGGCATGCCTAGTAATTCCTCTGGGAATACGTTCGGGAATTCACACACTGCAAGTACCTCTGTTATGTCCTGGGCCTCTATGTTGCATAGCATTAGGTCAATGCTCTGCCTATGCGGTCGACATACCACGGGTATCCCTTGGTCAGCACAGAGTATGACAACCTTGTCGCTGGTTAACCAGTCTATACCTAGTATGACATCTATCCTGTCTGATCTTAAGACTATCTAATCCGTCACAAACTCTACCCCACTTCGTAGGAGTTTGACCCCCAAACATCCAAGTTTACACTTAATGGTAGTGCCTGGGAATTTTGTCATCATCGTCTTTTATGTAAAATTGCGGATAAATCAGACTTGGCAACAAATCGTGAAGAATCGAATGAAAGCGAAGCTCCTGAATCAAATAGAACTATAGCAATAGTTGAGTTGACTAGGTACTCACTGAGTATGACGTCGTGTCCATCTTCCATTTCATTGGCATGGATGTGGTTCACGCGGCCACGTCTGTACTACAGTGTCCCTTTTGGCTGTCCCAATGACCGTTGGGCACTACAGACTGCTCTGAAAGCTGCAGTCCTGGCTCTGGAGCTGGCAGGGGCCGAGACAGGTGGCTTGTTGAGAGGGCAGTTGGCGACCAAGTGACCTGGGTCGTGGTAGTTGAAGCTTGCTCTCACGACATTAGGAGCTTGGTTTGCACTGGAGTTGGCTTGGTATGGCTGTGGAGCTATTGGCTGGTGAACAGACTGCGCAGATTGCTATGTCTGTTGATGGTTCACAAGGGTGCGATATTGCATCTAAGCTGGTGTCACTACCACAGATTGATACAAGAGAGACACCATCATTAGCGACGTTACATAAAAAACTGTCGCTAATAGTACATCAGAGACGGGCATTATATAGCCGTCTCTAATGTACCCACATTAGAGATGACTGTCTAATCCGCGTCTCTAATGATCTTATATTAGAGACGGGCTTTTGAACGCACGTCTCTAATGATCTCACATCAGAGACGCGTGTTTTACAGCTGTCTCTAATGAGTAACATCAGAGATGGCTGTTTAATTCACATCTCTAATGTAGACACATCAGCAAGGGCTGTTGAAAAGTCGTCTCTGATATACCTATATCAAACACGGTTATTGAATCCGCGTCTCTAATAGAAGCACATCAGTGACAGCTGTTGAATCTATATCTCTAATGTGGGTATATGAGACACAGCTTTTAAACTGTCGCTTCTAATGTGTTTATATTAGAGACGTGGTTTTTGACCCGTTACTGATGACATCATACTAATCATACTAAATAGTATAAACCTATTAATTAAGGCTACTGTAGTTAGACTGTTCACTAGAACAGTGCAGCCGAGATCTCGCCCGTTCGCCCTCCTGCTCGAGCGATCGCAGCCGTCCATGCGCGGCCTTATCCTCTCGCCCCCTGCGCGCCGCTCATCTCCGTCCTTGACCCGTCCTGACGCTGAGCCCTCTCCCGCATGTTGCCGCCGTCCCGACCTCCCCATCGAGAGCTCCGGCCGGTACAATGCTCCCCGCGCGCCCCCTCTCCGCGCTCTTCAGCTGGGTCACTCTCTCTTACTCGCCTCTCACCTGCGCTGGACTGGAGGAGGGTGGCGGCGGCGGCATCGATGCGCGGCCACCGCGCCTCTTCCCCGGCGACAGCGGCTTCACCCCAGTAAGAAAGGGAAGGACCGAGGGATCGCCGCTACCACTCACTTATCTCTCTCTCTCTCTCTCTCTCTCTCAAGATCCCTTGCTTATCCCTCGCAGTCCACGAAGATTTTTTTTTCTCTGCGGTGCATGACTTCGGTGGGTGCATTAGGCTTTCGGTGTTAGGACGTATTACTGTATTAGGGTTTCAGTATTGTTCTTCTTCTCAGTTTCCTGTGCATACCATATTGATGCAATGCGTGGTGATTGATTCCTTGGGTAAGGTGGATTTAGTTCATATTAGGATTTTGGTATTTTTTTTTTCTTAGATTCTGATGCATATAGTGCTGAACACAATCTGTGGTCCTCCTTCAAGGAGGTGCTCAGATTCATTTTTTGTCCTCACTTTATTTCGTAAATGATTATACCACCAGTCTCCTTTATAGATCTTCTTATTTGTAAGAAATTTAGGTGCTTACTACCATGTACATTATTTACTTTGTTAATTGATCTCAACTGTGTGTATTTGTGGTCAGAGGTTCTGGGTTTCATAATAATTTCTTCAATTTTATCAGTTTGAACTTTTTATGATACCATATTTTTTTGTATGTGCAGCAAAAAATTGGGCCTCTAGACAACTCTACCAAATCAAGTGTCCATTCGTTTTCATATTTGTACGATGACTCTGAATGGCAGTTTGCTCTATCTGGTTTTACCTACAGAGGTTAAAAAAATACATGTAATTGTCTCTCCTTCATTTATCTTTACTTTGTGTTTCATTTTTCTATAGGCTGCCTGTTTCACACTTTACTTTGTCTCATGTAGAACTATGCAATTCTAGCTTGTCAGTATCATGTTCACTTTCTGATGTCTGAAGATACTGTTCTGGAAAAAAAATAGTTCTGCTCATGCTTCCATTTTTCAATGGAATGTAATGTTTTACAGTACAAGGGTCCTTCTTCCATAGATTACATAATCTGGCCATTTGTTATTATCCTGTTTAGTTATTTTTCTCATTATCTTTTTTTCCCAGTTGCATTTGAACTGACACCTAGATGCAGTGATATATTTGGATGTTACCTTTGACATGAGCTTCTTTGCAGGACTTTGCCACATTCCTTACACCACCCACCCATATCAGTTTTATCCAACTAACAGCACATGCTGCCATTCAACGTTTGGCTACACTGTTGTTGTTTGTTTTTTAACCAAAATACTTTCTGACGCAGTATTTTTTGTGGGAAGTACATGTCAGTTTTAGTTTCAATTGTTTCGAATGCCTCTTTACATGTGGTGGAAGCAAGTATGTATAGCGCATGGTGCTTCACATTCTTTTTATTTTTGTTCATGCTCACATTGTGCTCATATTGCTATCTGCCACGTCATTGCATTTCCTCTCTGTCTGCAGTTGCTTATTGAACTTTATGGTGTTGATCAACATCAATGTTTCTATGTGATAGGAGCTACAGACAGGTAATATCCTGAAACTAACTTAATTTACTTACTGTTGCATCCATTTTTTTAACTGCTTTGTGTGTTATTTCAATTCCCACTGCATTTTTTAATACTTCTGCTGTTGGTGTTGGGTCTGCTCGCTCGAAATTTGAAAAGCTTCTTCATTGTCATCTCAAAAAGATCTTTGAGGTGATAATTATTTAGAGTCTAATTATCTAAGTGTAATTATAAAGTTCCGGTTCTCTCAAATTTCCACTTTTCACAAATCTCATTTCAATTTCTTTACGTAAAATCAGGAGAATTCTTATTTCAATTGATGTTTTAATTGGAGAATTCTTATTTTGATAGCCGCGTTGATCTAATGGGATACTTAATCAGGTTTTAACCATTTGTTGTGTGCTGCTCCCGTATAGAGACTGGACTGCTCAGTGTGTCATTGGAGCTGCGATGGAAAGATTTGTGGCCTGATTGATGCGATATGTTGCGATTCAATCCTCAGGTAAAACGTGTTTAGGGTGGATTAGTGTTTCAGTATTATTCAATTTTCCAATTGCACTCATTTTATTTTCCCACAGCGACAATGTTATATTGATTCGATTTTCTAATAGATAAAAGTGATACTATTATCTGATGTTTGTATTTTTCTTTAAAGTAGTTCCAAATTTTAATGTTAAACACATTGGCTAAATTATCTACAATCTGATCACATGACTGCTTCTCACTAACTCGATTGAACTCCATGTATGATGCCACTTTTTGGTTTTTTTCTCCGTTCATTTGCATTGTAACTATTATATGTTGCATTCTATAATCTCATCTAACAAATAATTCCTTACAGAAACATCAATGAGTTCTAACGATGATAGTACAGTCAAAAACAGACTCAATGCTGGTATGAGCTGCTGCCAAAAAGCACGAATCCTGGCTGTAATGCTTTTACTTCACCTCCACTATTTTTTTAAGTGTGTGCACTGAAGTTCTAAATATTTGGAGTAGGTCATAGCATGTCTTTAGTGGAGTAAGCTCAAGTGTGTGAACCAAAATTCTTAGTTTAAGAGTTCTACTATTGTACATAACATACAATGGTGCAGCTTGTTATAGTGATTTGTTCAGTTTTTGTAAACAAAAAATGTGATTTAGTCATTTGGTGTCAGTATATAATGGAAAGCATTTTTTTTTAATTTTTGTATTTGTTATTGGCGACGCGTCTCTAATGACTTCACATCACATCAGAGATAGGTTCAGACACACGTCTTTAATGACTTCATATCAGAGACGGGTGTTTGAAACCATGTCTCAAATGACCTCACATCAGAGAGGTGTTTGAAACCGCGTCTCTAATGACTACGGGTTTTTTAATGCGCATCTCTAATAATCTCACATCACAGATACGCATTTTATAACCGTCTCTAATGAGTAATATTAGCGACGGTTATTTGCCCGTCTCTAATGACTCGACATAAGTGACACAAATTTAATGACAGTTGCTACCTCCGTCACTAATGTGTAAAAACGTTCATCTCTAATAACTCTTTTTATGGTAGTGTGTTGTGGCTTTTGAAACCTTCCAAACTTAGGAAGCTGAACTCTCTCTTGCTGTCTCAGCTTCTGTGCCTGGAACTTGCTATTCTTTTCACTCTCTAGTCCTACATGTGCTTTCTCCGGTGGTATGGTTCGGTTCATCAATGTGTTGAAGTCAGGATAGATATGGGTTCCTAAGTTGAGTCTGTATGGCATGGTTCAGTGGTCCCTCCAGAAAGCGACCTTGCTCCTTTCTGTCCATATCAACCTCTCCATGGATGTAACGTGCAAGCTTCGTGGACTTTTTATTATATTGATTAACAGTTATAGGTCTTTGTTTCAGTGCACGGAACTCATCAGCTTTCATCTTCGTTATTCTTTCTAGAATGTGATATGTCCGGAAGACCTGCTGGAATTCATCCCTTTGGATGGCTTCAGCACCCGCGACAGCTTCTCTATAGCTGTCCCACCATTCTTCAGCTGCTCCTACAAGCTGGTGGGCAGCGAGGACGACCTTCTCGCGGTTGTTGGCCTCAACTATGCTAAGTTTCTTGATTGGTATTATCAAAGGTAGGTGGCCTGAGTCTCATGAATTCTGACATTTTGCTTTGGTGACTCGATCCTTCACGGGGAGCCATCCTTTTTGCGATGGTGCACAACAGCTGTGTTTGGGTGGCCATAACAACTGCCAAGGTAGCGAGCGGATACGGAAGGACTCTCCTGCTGCACCTTGGGCAGGTCCTGCTGTTGCTGCTTGTGAAACTGCTCTTGCATCTATTCCACCCGCGGCACCTCAGGCTGTGGCTGGTGTTGCCATGTTGGTAGGTGCAGAAATTGTCACTTGATTTTCCCCATGGTGACTGGATTGTGCTTCATCTACTCTTGCTCTGCCTCGTGCACTTCGGTTTTGTGCTAGGGAGCGGCGGCGTTTGTCTGTAATACTCTAAAAAAAATTGGAAACCAAAAATCTAAACTGCCTTTGCCTTTCTTGTGCTTTTGCCTTTGCCTTCTTTATTTAGTTTCAATCTCTTCAAATTTAAAACCCCACACAAAATAATAAGATTCATAAATGAAGATTCTCAAAATTTAAATATCTGAGTGACAAGTGCTGGTATTCTTTTCCTTTCTTGTGCCTTTGCCTTCTATTGGTTTTATTCATCTTTACTCATTTCAAATTCTCTCAAATTCATTCAAAAATCCAAATTTCGGAATTTTGGGCGGAGTCCTCCTTTCCGGCCCAAGCCGCCGAGCCCACCTCTCTTCCTTTCTTCCCTGTGCGGGCCACCTCCCCTTTCCTCACCCCTACTGAGTGCAACGGTCGGCCCAGCCGATCCGGTCTTCTTCCTCGCCGGTGACTGGTCAACCGGCAAGACGTGCGCTGCACTATCGCCACAGCCTTAACTCGCCCCGCCTCCCGCCTTTACTTCCCGCGCGACAAAACGCAAAAAAAAAATGGCTAAAGCCTGTTTGTGCCCCCTACCGAAGCCTGCCGCCCCCACCTTCGCGTCGCCGGCCGCTCGATATGGCCATTATCGCTCACCGCCCTGGAGCTCGCGCTGCCCGCTACCATGCCGCGGCCCCGCCATGCGTCCCCTTGCCCCGACACCGTCCACGCCGGGCATGGTCGGTCTTAACTCCCCCGCCTCGACGGTCGGAGGCCCATCTTTCAAGCGGACCCCACCTGTCAATCACAGAGAGGAAAAAGCTGCGGCCACCCAGCTCATGCACATACAAATTTATTACCAAGCTTTTATTAATCCAAATAAATTCCTAAAAATCCAAAAAAATAGCCATTTCACATATACACCCCTAGTATTATTAAACCCACCCAAATAAGTCCATATAACTTTTATAAAAATTACAAACTAGCCCCACTAATACTTGAACATTTACAAAAAGGCCCCTACACCTTTTTTTTATACTATTTTCACATAACACCTCCGATCGTCGCGATTCTTGCACCGTTGCAATCATCTTTCCAAATCCTATCTTTTGAAAATACTCAACTCTCCAAGTCCTCTATTTATCTTGTTCTATATTTGATTTCTTATTTTCTTTGCCGTAGATTTACTTTTATCGTATTTCACATGTAGACGACGAGGAGCCTAGAGACGAGGAAGCCGGCGACATGAAGTACGAGGAAGAGCACAAAGATGCCTTTGAAGGCAAGCTCTAACTCTTTGACCATATTAATCCTATGTTTTGCTCACGCAACTAAATGGCTAGAATGCTTGCATGTATTTTACCATATGTTTAAGCGTTGTGTAGCTAATGAACCTACTTGTGGTTAAGTAATTATATTAATGTCAGTTACTTGCTCTCATTATTATCAAATACTACTTTGTTACTTTTTTGACGACACTACCTTTGTTAAACATAGGGAATTCTATTGTTAAAATCTTTTAATGAATGAAAAGTTGCTTTGATAGTAGAATGCTTAGGAACCTTTTATACGATGCAAAGCATGGTCTCAACATACACCAATCATTTATGACATGTGTTAAACTGAGTTTCGTGGCGTGAGTAAAATAAAATGGGATAGGTGATAGTGCAACACGTGATAGTGAAGAGGGATATTTCTGGTTGTGGGGCAGGGCTTCTTGTGAAAGGTGATGAGTTAGGTGTTACATTTCGGTCTGGTCGACCTGTCGTAGACAAGTGGACCGCCTCTGCCATATAAAGACCAGTTCATCGGACCTCAACGTAGTGATTTTGTGTAACCACAGAACCTGTATGGGCAGCACTTACTGTGCCTCTTTGGTTATCCACATTGAGCCCTTAAGGCGGTCGGTAGGACACAAGGGGCCAGTGAAGACGTGAGATATTCACGGTCCGGTCTTTTGTAAAGGTAATGGCCTACATCATGGGATCGTATTGCTCATGGATATAGCCCTTGGTTTGTGGTGTCTCCCTTTGAGGTAATCCTAGGAAAGGACGAGAGAAGTGAATTGCCCTGCATTTTGGCATCGGAAATGTACTATCGCGTCATCGAGCCTTGAAAAACCCCAATGGATGACACCTGGATGCATCTTGAGGTGGATTCTGTGCTAACCTTGGTATGTGTTTGAGTAAAAGTCATGTGACTTCCTTGATCAAGAGAAGCATGGGCTATGAGTACAATGTACAACTTTCGCAGAGTGCATAATCCATCAGTAATGGCCGTTGTCACAGTATTGACACACTATAGTTTGGGCTCACTTTGATTAGTCTAACTTCTATCTATGTTGGTGTGAGTGGGTGTATTTACCTGTGTTTTTGGAAAGTGTTCGGTGGGAATATTGGAGGGCCTTCCCGTTAAAATTTGGAAACTAACGGAAAGGAGAATTCTCCCAGGACCACCCACTAAAATAATGACAGACTAGTATTTTACTCTCCCTGTTTACAAATCTTCTATAGTGAACCCGCATAAAATTTGCTTTCGTTGAAAAGAACGCTTAGCTGCCCTTGTTGGCTATTTTACATGTATATAACCCTGCTTAGCGTTAGGGCTTGCTGAGTACAATCCGTACTCACCTTTGTTGTAATCATTAGATGAAGATGAAGAAGAGGCCGAGTTCAGTGACAACATGTAGGAATTTCGTTATCCGCGCAAGTTTCCTATGGAGTAGCTTTTGGTTTATACGTTCTTTTGCCGTAGTGTTTGTTTTGAGGATGGATGATTCACCTCACTGGCTTGTAATTTTAGAGCAATGTTTGTAAGACTAATGCCAGACTTATATTTACATATGTAATAATTATTGTATGCGTGAATCAGATATACGTGTGTGTCAACTACTGATCCAGGTATTGGTACGGTATACACGGTGTATCCCAGAAATGGATACGACAAAAAATCGATTTCTAAATACATCAAACAAAAAATGGGAATCTAATCGGAATAATTACAAAAATAGTTGTAATGTTATATGTGCATGATGTTTAGGTAAAATAAATATACCACAACTAGGGCGACATTTAGTTTTGTTTCTAGAAATCTACAGTGTGGATTTATTGACATGAATCTTTCATCCAATAAGTGAACAAAAGTAACCAACAAAGGACCGGGACACGACAAATAGAATTCTGACTGCTGTGGTACTCTTGTACACGTGTCTGGTGTTTCACACAAAAAAGCCACAGCTGCAGGTGGTTGGTTCTGAATAACTGTAGCTGCTGCTCATGTGGTCTATGTAGATGTTACGATACTGTCAAAGATCATTTGTGCCGCTTGGACGAGGACCAAAGTCAAACAATAAGAATACGTATATTATATCAAATTTAGACCTGATTCTTGTTTCATTTGAAATCTAGGCGGACGTACCATTGCTGTCAAAACTCATTATTGCTCAATGTAAAATGTTCAACATTTTAAGGACCCTAGGAGCAAACACAGAAGTATCATGCGTCGGAAAGTTTGTGTCACGTTGTTCTCTCATTGGCGTGACACTCATAAAAGATGCGATGCACAACGAGTAGTATAATAAATAGGATGCAGATTAATGGTGAACTTAAAATTAGCAGAGATCCACTGTACTCCCTCCGTCCCAAACACTGTACCACAACCCAAAATTACCATTTGGAGTGGGTTGCTAAAAGTACCAAATTAACATCAGAATGTTGGTCGGTAAAAACTATTAACAGGACGTCGGTCGTTATTTCTTGTTTTTGCACTAGTCAGTTTGTTGGTAAGTGTCTTATCAGTCACTCAAAATTTTCAATTGTCTTATTAGCCACCAATGCTAACTTTTTTTTTCCTTATTCACCAGTCTTATACATTTTGGGATTTGAAAAAAGACCTTTTTACCCTTCTTTCAATTTTACTAAGTTTTATCATTATTCATTTTAGTGGATGTTTTGTTTTGGGGCATCTAAAATTTCACAAACCTTCAATTAAAATTCAAATTCAAAGTTTAAAATTAAATCTGAACCAGTTTATTATCTATTAAGTTCATGGGCCACAATATGCATTTGTGAGATAGGACTGATTTCTACAACATTCACTAAAATGAGTATGAAAAAACTTGGTAAAAAAATGATTGAGGGCAAACAAGTCTTTTTCAAGCCTCTAAATGTAAGAGTGGCAAATATGGAAAGAAAGTTAACATTAGAGGTTGATAACAAAATTCAAAATTTTGAGTGTTTGATAAGAAACTACAAGTTTTTTTATGGCTAATAAAGAATTGACCCATTTTTCTTTCACTTTAATGTTGGACGGTCGCCCATCCCCTCCACCTAAATTTCCCCAGCCTGCCCTAAATTTTAAAGTCTGTGTCTAAATCTCCCTGCATCCCCCTCAGCCCACGGACATCGACCAGTCTCCCTCCCGCCCTTCCCTTCTGCTCGACGGCCACAGGACCCACCCTCCCCCTCAACAACGACCACCCACCACCCTTCCTCCTCAAGCCCTCTCCCAGCCTATCAGTCGCTAAAGACTTATAGCGGCTGACTGTAGGACGATATAACGGTATATAGCGACAAAAAAAAGTTGGTATAGATGGGCTGTAGTCCAGTGAAAATAAGTATCGTTTTTGACTTTGAAATTAACGTTTGACCATTCGTCTTATTAAAAAATTAAGAAAACAAAAAATAAACAGGTCAAGCTTAAAGTACTTCTAATAATGAATCATTTCACCCTAAAATAAATAATATTTTACAAATTTTTGAATAAGATGAATGGTCAAATGTAGATATTTGAAAATTTAAAAAGACACTTATTTTGAGACGGAGGGAGTACGTTTTACATATTCTCTTTGAAATCAACGTTTGACCATTCGTCTTATTAAAAAATTATGAAAATATAAAAATAAACAAGTCAAGCTTAAAGTATAAGTATTTCTAGGTTTAGTCGAACTCAAACTTTTATCACTTTTATTAATAATGAAGAATTAATAATTTTTTATCATATAAAAATTTTATTTTTTGATTCACAATGAAATAAGCTTTCATAAAAACTATAATTTTATATTAAAAGTTACATAATTTTCTAGATATTATCAGTAAAAGCTAAAAGAATTTGAATTTAACGAAACATAAAATGTTTATATTTTGGAATGAATGTAGTATGTGGCATGAGTACAAATTAAATATAGAAGCAGTAAAAGGATAAGTATCGAGGGGTACCATCATATAAAATAGTTTTGGACTGCCATGGAGGATTTCTGAATTACATGGCAAGGATCTCTTAGTGTCGAAAGCCGTGTAATACTCATTATTGCTCGCAACTTAAAAAGGTTAAACATGCTTTGGAGAGGTTGTTTCATGTTGTTCTCTTATAGCGTGGCATTCATGAAAATAGTAACTTGGTATGTTGCATAGTTAGTAGTCTAGTGGGAGGCGTGGACAGACCCTATAAAACTGGTAGATGCAAATCCAAGGTGAACTTTAAAACAAGAAGAGACAAACTGTAGCTTTTATATCACATACTCCCTCTGTTCCCACGAGATACGGGACCGGTCCTCCCTGACATGTCGATTGTCCAACCATTCGGGCATGGATGAGAGAAAAATTGACATAAGTGTTCTTTTATGCGACATCATGAGTTGAATAAACCAGATGGTCCTCAAGTCGTGTGGGTACAGTTGGGCTCCCTGCAGGGTGTATAACCGGTTGGAATCACCACGGTCTCGGTTATGACCTCGCTTGGTGTCTATCATTGTTCATCGTAGTTAAACAACTTCACTTAATTAATCACTGATGGTATAGTGGTGGTCTATATTGGAGAAGATGTGTTGTTTGACACATCTCTTGCTACTATGGAACATAAGTGTTATGGTTGGGTTTAGTAATTAGTTAGCCATGAGTCTTTACTGCTTATGCTTATAATTTATTAATATCTACTGCCTTTTCGCAAATAAATTGCTGATACAATGCATGTTTCCTTGCTAATGCTTTATTCATGATCCTTAGAATCGAGATATATATCCCATGAGTAAGTCTTGCTGAGTACCTTCGTACTCACATTTACAATGTTGAAGTTTTTCAGGTGAGGATGAGATGCTTTTTGGCTACTTCTTTCCTGCCAATGCCGGCGATGGGGATGAGTAGCCCTTGTTCCTCCTTTTGCATGACAGTGGTGATCGTGGGCTGAGCACAACTCTCTTTTAATTTGTTTCAAAAATGATTTCTGCTGTGTAGTACTCATCATCGTCCTTATTAGAACCTAAATAAGAACTTGGTAACTTGTTTAATTATACTTTTAGAAAGTTGAGAGCTAAAACTACAACCCTGCTGCTCTCATTCTTGTAAGCTTCTGTTTGAACCTTTTACTTACAGTAGGCAATAATTTATTTAAGTATGTGGGATTTCTATGTGATGTGTGCAACATTGACTACGGATATGCTATTATCCTGAGCGATGTTTGAGAAGCATATCGGTGAACAAACGGGGTTGATTTCTCGTTAGTTGAATTTGAGCTTGTGTGCTATTTGAGATATCAAGCTAATTCGACTAATTGAAACTCAACTTAGATGGTTTCTCACAGCATGGTATCGGAGCATGGTTAACACATACCCCCTAAAATTTGCTTAGGAACCTGGGTAATTAAAATGTGCTCAACCCCACTGAATCAACTAAAACTGGAACTAAGTGGTTGCTGATTTTTATTCCTCTCCTATCTTAGAATTGTTTGTCTCCCCCATATTTAAGTAACTTGATTGTATCCACATGGGGTGTACTATGGGGTTAAGATGACAGCCATAGATTATTTTAGGATGTGTTATGTAGCTGCGTTTGCAAAAGTTTTTGTTTTTGAAAATCGCCCATGTGTGTATCTTGTTTTTCTTGTTGGGGTGGGGAGCGATTATGATTCGTGTGAGGAACGTTAGTACGAGCATATGCACATCATATCATGTCATGCATTCTGCATCCATTCTTGGTCAATAAAGACAAAAACCATGTAAAATTTTGCTCACATTTTTAAAATGGTTCGTTGCTATCCTAACTACTAAAAATCAGCCACCCAAGCCCTATTTAAGCAATTTCACTTAAGTATCCGTGGAGGAGCAAATAAAACCGAGCTAGGCAAAAAGTGAGCAAAATTTTTCCATCCTCTGGTTGTATTCAACCTCCCTTTCCTTGTCATTCCTTAGGGCTTCCATGTCACTCCTATGCTATCCTTTTTGCGAGCCTAATAGCCCTTTTTATCTCCTCTGGAAATTTTTTGTTCTTTAGAAAAGTCCTTGCTGCCATAATCCTGTTTATCCTACCTAAGGCTCATTCCCGTTTGCTAACCCTTGTTTAGCGACAGAATGAGGACTCGTACAGGTGCCGGTGAGGATATTGCAGAGGGCTCTAATGCAAAGAACGCGAACTCACCACCACCACCAACGATCGTAGAAGTGCTCATGGAGATTGAGCATAACCGTCGGGAGCAGACTAGCTTTCTGCAAGCTATCGCTCAGTACTTGGCTCCCTGCGTTGCCCATGATGGTGATTTCGGAGATTTCTTGCGCACTCAGCCGCCAGTCTTCACCCGGTCGAAGGAACCTCTTGGTGCTGACCATTGGCTGTGCACCATTGAGCAGAAGCTTGACCTGCTAAGGTGTGGAAAGCATGAAAAGGCTCTCTTCGCTACTCACCAGCTCCAGAATGAAGCTGGTGCTTGGTGGCAGACCTTCCGTACAATGCAGCTGGCCGATCACCGCTTCACTTGGATCGAGTTCTGTTCTGCTTTTCACGCCTTCCACATTCCCAAAGGCGTGATGGAGATCAAGAGGCTAGAGTTTCTTAATCTTAAGCAAGGCAGCAAGTCTGTCATGGAGCCTGTGCATGCCTTCAACTATCTTGCACAATACGCTCCAGATGACTCAACACTGACAAGAAGAAGAAGGATTGTTTTTACAATGGTCTTTCCAAAGAAATGCAAGATAAGTTCTCATCCTTAGAGTTTCGCGATTTCAACCACCTAGTGGATCGAGATATTTTTGCAGAGGATAAGATGATGAAGCTTGAGGCCGAGAAGAGCAAGCGTGCTGTCCTACCATCGGCGGGTGGTAGCTCGCAAGCTCTGGATTTCAGCCGCCTGTCCCTGTGATGGGCCGTGCAGCACCACAGCCTATGTGGATCGCTCATTGCCCACCTGTTGCTGCTGCCCAAGCTCCAAGATCCCTGGTCAATCAAGCTCCTACTGCTTGTATTGGTCTGTGCTTCAATTGCGGCCAATCCAGACATTTCTCTCGGGCATGTCCTTCTCCAAAGCGTGGAGTGAGTGCTGCTGCTCTGAACCAGCCCCCACATCCACCTGTCGGCTCTTTTCAGCAGCAAGCTAAGAAGCCTCAAGTGCCCAAGCGTGGACGTGTTAATTACTTGATAGCTGAAGAAGTGAAAGAGGGCAGCAAAGCACCAATGGGTACGCTCCTTGTCAGCTCTCATCCTACCAAAGTTTTATTTGACTCTGTGCTTATCATTCATTTATCAGCAAAGAATATGTCATGCAACACGATCTGAATACACACCCAACATGCTCACCAATTTTAATTGAAGCACCCAATTCCAAAATTTTAGTTAAAACAATGGTATTGAGTGTGCCTATAATGATTAAGGACACTCTAGTATATACCAATCTGCTAGTTCTTGATCTGAAAGGATTGGATATCATTCTTGGGATGAATTGGATAGTCTCTAATAATGCCGTAATATATGTGCCTTGAAGAATTGTCTCCCTAAGGAATTCTTCCAATGGTTGAATTTCCATCTACCTTGGAAACGGTGGTTCTTGTCTCTATCAGTTGAATGCTATAGCTACTCCAGAGTTATCATCTATTCCTGTAGTCTGTGAGTACCCGGATGTTTTTCCGGATGAATTTTCGAGAATGCCGCTTGTCTATGCAGCTGAGTTTGTTATTGAACTCGAACTTGGAACCGCTCCGGTTTCGAAGCGCCCTTATCCGATGTCTTCCGAAGAGTTGGCCTAAATAAAGAAACAACTAAAGGAACTTCTGGACAAGGGCTTTATTCATCCAAATTCTTCTCCTTGGGGTTGTTCGGCTCTCTTTGTCAAGAAAAAGGATGGTTCAATGCGGATGTGCGTTGATTACCATCCGTTGAATGCTGTCACTATTAGGAATAAATATCCACTTTCACGGATTGATATCCTCTTTGATCAGCTAGCCGATGCTCGTTTCTTCACCAAGATTGATTCGAGATCAGGCTATCATCAAATAAAAGATCAGAGAAGAGGACGTTCCGAAGATGGCATTCTCGACACGGTATAGACTCTATATGAGCTTCGTGTCATGTCCTTGGTCTTACCAATGCTCTTGCGTACTTTATGTACTTGATGAATAGTATATTCATGTAAGAGCTTGATGTCTTTGTCATGGTTATCATTGATGACATTCTCATCTTCTCAAAGACTGAGGAAGAGCATGCACACCACCTGTGTGTTGTGCTCGAAAAGCTACAGCAACATCGTCTATATGCCAGGTTTAGCAAATGCGAATTTTTGCTGAAAGAAGTGGTTTTTCTTGGACACGTCATTTTTTGAAAATGGGGTTGCAGTCGACCTGGCCAAGGTTCAAGATGTGTTGGATTGGAAACAACCAACAAGTGTGACTGAAATCTAGAGTTTCCTTGGACTTACCGGTTATTACCGATGATTTATTAAGGATTTCTCCAAGATTGCAAAGCCTATGACCAAGCTACTGCAAAAAGGTGTGAAATTTGAGTGGTCTTCACATTGTGAGCAAGCATTCCAAACTTTGAAGATCCTTTTCACGACAGCACCTGTCTTGCTCAACCCGATATTAACGAAAGTTTCGATGTTTATTGCGATGCTTCACGTATCAGACTAGGGTGCGTGCTTATGCAAGATTGGTATTCATCTCATATGCCTCTTGTCAGCTGAAGCGTCATGAAGAGAATTATCCCACTCATGACCTTGAACTTACCGCTGTTGTTCATGCTTTAAAAATTTGGCGGCACTACCTTCGGGGTAAAACTTGCAATGCTTATAACGATCACAAAAGTCTCAAGTATATATTCACACAGACTGACTTGAACTTGAGGCAAAGAAGGTGGCTTGAGCTAATCAAGGATTACAAATTGGAGATACATTACTACTCGGGAAAAGCAAATGTTATTGCCGATGCCTTGAGTCACAAAGGTCATTGCAACTGCCTAACTGTTGCAGCCGAAACAAACACTTTGTATGATGATTTTGAAGGCTTGGTATTGAAATGGTCGAAGAATTTTTCTTTTTCTTGCCAACTTAGAGGTGAAGTCTACACTTTTGGATCAGATCAAGGAGGCTCAAGACAAAGGCGTGGCCTGAATTCGTTCCCAGATGGATAAGGGCCAAGCTGCTTGTTTCTCTATGGATGAGCAAGATGTTCTATGGTTCGGCAAGCGACTAGTAGTCCCAAAAGTACATGAACTACGGGATAAAATTTTGGATGAAGCAAATGACTCTCTGCTGTCTATCCATCCTGAAAGCTCTAAAATGTACCAAGATTTGAAGCAAAAATTTTGGTGGACTCATATGAAGCGAGAAATTGCTCGGTACGTCTCCAAGTGTGATGTATGTCAACAAGTGAAAGCGAGCCACTTAAAACTAGCAGGTACACTGCCACCTTTGTCTATTCCTTCATGGAAGTGCGAGGATATTGGTATGAATTTCATAGTCGGTTTGCCCAAAACAGCCAATGGCCATGACTCTATATGGGTCATTGTTGTTTGGTTGACAAAGTCAGTGCATGACCTTCCAGTCAAAACTAACTATCCGACAAAGGCATATGCGGAGCTCTATCTTACTTGCATTGTATGCCTCCATGGTGTTCCAAAAATCATCACCTCGGACCGTGTCTCACAGTTTGTCTCTCATATCTGGGAAAGTCTACATGAGGCAACGGATTCCAAACTTTTACACAGTTCGGCTTACCATTCTCAAACTGGAGGTCAAACGGAAAGAGTTAATTAAATCCTTGAAGACATGTTGAGTGCTTGTATGCTGACATATGGGAAGAAGTGGGAAATTTATTTGCCATTCGCAGAATTTTTCTACAATAACAGCTATTAGTTGAGCATAGGAATGTCTCCTTTTGAAGCTCTCTATAGGAGGCAGTGTAGAACACCGTTGAATTGGTCTGAGTCAGGCAAAAGACATTTCTTTGGTCCTGATTTGGTCAACGAGGCTGAGGCTAAAGTGCGACAAATTCAAGACCATTTACGTATGGCATAGTGTCGACAAAAGAGCTATGTGAGCCGCCATCAAATGGAACTCTAGTTTGAAGTTGGAGAATATGTCTATCTCAAGGTGTCTCCACTTTGTGGTACACAACGGTTCCATGTGAGAGGAAAGTTGGCCCCTCGCTATATTGGTCCTTTCAAGATTGTTGCAAAACGTGGTGCCGTGGCATATAAGTTGGAACTTTCATCATCTCTCTCCAATGTACACCATGTTTTCTATATCTCGCAACTGAAAAAATGTTTTCGAGTGCCCACTGAAGTCATTGTTCTAGACGCTCTTGACCTACAGCCGGACCTCTCAAATGTCGAGTCTCCGTTGTGGATTCTTGATGAAGCAGAACGCAAGTTGCAGAATTGCATGATCAAATTTGTCAAGGTTCAATGGAGAAATCATTCAGGAGAAGAAGCAACTTGGGAGCTGGAAGACAAATTTCGTGCTAAGTATCCGGAATTCTTCTCATGGTTGTAAGTGATTTTTCCTTCAAATTGCTTACCTCTTATGCATCCTTGTGTTCGGATTTCCATGGTTAAATCAAGTTTCCTTTTTTCTGTACTCCCTCTCCTATTTTGCCAAATCTCAGGATGAGATTTTTTTAGGGGGAGGGCTGTAGCATCCCACATTTCTTGAAATCAAAGATTCAAATTTGAAAACTAGAATTCAAAGAAACAAAGTCAAGAAATTAAAATTTGAAGGGAATTTTAAAATTTCAAAGGAAAGATGTAAAAATAAATTCTTATTTTAAAGTGATCATAAAGATTAACAGGTATTAAGAATTTTTGTAAAATTTAAAATTCAAATATTCAAGTCCCCAAATTAATCTACTCCTTCAATTAACTTTCTGTATTCCGAATTTTATAGAATAAAATCTGTTTCGTATTTGTTGATGAGCCCAAAAGGAAAGGTATTCATCATGAAAATATCTTCAACCTTGTAAAATTTCAAATCTATCTGAGCTCGGGAGATGTTCTTTTGAGGCCAAATCAGAGGGCTTCTGGAAATTCAGGAAAAATCAGGAAAATAGAAAAGCCTGCGGGCCCCACCTGTCAGCTGCCCTTCTCCTTCCTCCAGCTGCCTTCAGACAGCGCGACACTGTCGCGGTGCGCCATGACTAGCCACCGAAGCCATCGCCGCCACGTTCCAATCAGTCGGGACACGTACCTCCTCGCATTCACTCCTTCCTCATCACTCCCTTGGCCCTCTCTCTTCCTATCTCTCTTTCTCTAGCTCTCTTTCGTCCTTACGCACACTGACCACCATTGTTGTACCCGGGTCGAGCTCAAGCTCCCCCGACCACACTACCCCGTGCCTCCTTCCTTGATGAGTCGGCGCACCACCTCTCCCCTGAGCTCCCAACACCCTTCTCCCCTCCATTCCCCTGACAAGCTGTTTGGATTTCATCCTTTCCCCAATTTCGGATTTTTGTACAGCCGATCGTCCTTCGCCGGAATCCGGCAAAACTCGAGTGAGCTCGTCTCGATTTCCATCTAGTCTCAGCTCATGGACCTCCTGCCGCATCTTTAGGAGCTAATATTCAAGAATAGTTGGCTTTTAGTGCAGGTCCGGGAGGAGTTTCGCCAGCGTTCACCGGAACTGAGGCACCTCCACGCCGGCGACCTATCTCTGTGCTTCCTCGCCGATGGCAGCACCGGTGCCAGCCTTCTACTCGCCGCTGTGAAGCTCTAAGAAGAAGCCGTTTTGAGTTCCGTCCACTGCACCGCACATATTACCAATAACTATTTTATAATTGATTTATCTCTAATAATTAATCTATAGTAATTAGAGTAGCTATTGATAATTAACAAAATTTTGTCTAAATTATATTTACTGAATCTTGACCCATTAAAATTGCTTGGAGTCTAACAACATTCCTAAATATTATTAAATTAGTTATCTCTCCGAATTAAGTGAATTGCCTTAGTAATTAACTAAAATATGTATACTAGATTTTGTTAAATCACTTAAGGTAGTTAAAATTAATATTTAAGCCTTATAGTATTTTGAACTCTTAGGTTTAGTTGAAATTAGTTACTTACTGTTTTTGAGTGATTAACTAATTAAATTAAGTATCCACTCCATCTAAGTAAATGGAAGGTTATGAACGCAATAATCAATTAAGTAACTTTTGTAATTACCATCACACTTAATTCTTTCATATGTCAACTCAATAAATAAATATTGATTTAACCATCTGCATTATTGTCTTTGCATTGCATAGCATGCATATTCATATCGACGTTGTTTTATCGTTTAGAGAGTGACGTGGGGGCTCCAGAGGGTGAAGCACATGTGGGTGATCTTGCTGAAGAAGCTTCAACAACACAAGGCAAGCATCATACATACTGATCCCTATTTTATATAATTTATAAACTGAATTAATGTATTGCATTTGTCGGGCAATAGGATAATTCTAGTTAAGGTAGTTTTGTGGTTACCCACTACTTGCCATGTCCTAGATTTTGGTGGGTTGTTATTTTAATCACGGTGTGTCTTGCTTAGCCACGCTTAGACCGGTAGAAGTCAAATTGTGGAAGGTCATCACCTTTTCGCGAATATAGGATCTTTATTTACCTTGTTTCTGCGATGGTTGATCTAAACCTAAGGACGATAAAATTGAGACCGGATAGGAGGTATAGATTGGTAGCAGGAAAGGAGTCCTATGTGTGGTAGCCCCGTCTGTGTCAGTTAAGTACCGGTTGTTGTTAATATTGGCCTAAGCACTTTTTGTTCATACCACATGTCAAATATAATGATAAGATAAGCCGAATATCTCATTTTCATACCTGCGTTTGTGTGATGGCGGCATGTCTTGAATGACACGCACGAGTGATCACTGGGCTCCCATGAGATACAGAATCAGTCCTCCCTGACATGTCGATTGTCTAACCATTCGAGCATGGATGAGAGAAAGGTTGACATGAGTGTCTTTTTATGCGACATCACGAGTTGCATAAATCGGATGGTCCTCAAATCATGTGGGTATAGTTGGGCTCCCCTGCAGGGTGTATAACCGGTTCAAATCGCCGCGGTCTCGATTATGACCTCGCTTAGTGTCTATCACTGTCCGTCGTAGTTAAACAACTTCACTTAATTAATCACTGATGGTATAGTGGTGGTCTATACTGGAGGAGATGTATTGTTTGACACATCTCTTGCTACTATGGAACATAAGTGTTATGGTTGGGTTTAGGAATTAGTTGCCCATGAGTCATTAATTTATGCTTATGGTTATAATTTATTAATATCTATTGCCTTTCTGCAAATAAATTGGTGATACAATGCATGTTTTCTTGCTAATGCTTTATTCATGATCCTTGGAGTCGAGATGTATATCCCATGAGTAAGTCTTGCTGAGTATCTTCGTACTCACGTTTGCAATGTTGAAGTTTTTCATGTCAGGATGAGATGTTTTTGGCTACTTCTTTCCTGCCGATGCTGGCGAAGGGGATGAGTAGCCCTTGTTCCATCTTTTGTGTGACATTGGTGTTCGTGGATTGAGCACAACTATCTTTTGCTTTGTTTCAAAAATGATTTTTGCTGCGTAGTACTTATCGTCGTCCTTATTAGAACCTAAATTAAAATTTGGTACCTTGTTTAATTATGCTTTTAGAAAGTTGAGAGCTAAAACAACAACCCTGCTGCTCTCATTCTTGTAAGCTTCAATTTGAACCTTTTACTTATGGTAGCCGATATGCTATTGTCCTAGGCAATGTTTGGGAAGCATATCGGGGACAAACTGGGTTGATTTCTCATTAGTTGAATTTGAGCTTGTGTGCCATTTGAGATATCAAGCTAATTCGACTAATTGGAACCCAGCTTGGACGGTTTGTCACTCCGGTGAGGTCTTTGGACAGTCCAGTGAGCTAGGAGATCAGAGTCCAGAAAGAATGTTTTCTAAAGCCGAAGTGGAGAAGTCACCAGCGCTAGTGACCGGACAGTTCGGTGTCCCTGAAGATGAAGTCCCAAGAAGGTGTCTCTAGGACTCCAAAAGAGAGAGTCACCAGACAGTCCAGTGAAAGTATCCGTCGGACAGTGCTGTGTCATATGTAATGGATTCCAGAGAGGGTGTTTGTCTGGTTTTCCAAAGTATGGAATCACCGAACAGTCTGGTGGTACACTGGGCAATCGGGTGCGATGAGTCACCATGACTGGTAAAAATAGATAGCATTATGACATCATGTGTCACATGTAATGGATTCCAGAGAGGGTGTTTCCCTAGTTTGTCGAAGTATAGAGTCACCGAACAGTCTGTTGGTACACTGGGTAGTCCGATGCGATAAGTCACTGTGACCGGTAAAAGTAGACAGCTTTATGACATAACGTTCCAACAGATGTTTCTGGGCTTGGAGCCTATATAAACCATGGAGGAAGATGTTTTCTAGTGTGACTGAGGTCTGAATTGTTGGAGCAAACTAGTGAGAGGCCAAGAGACACCAAGGAGAGAGCACAACTCACGATTGGAGATCTTTTGTTCTAGTAGGAGAGCAGCAAGAGCATTCATACACTTCTAGAGCTTGTGAGACTTTGAGGTGAGTGATCTTGGCCTCGGCTTGTTACTCTTGAGTTGGCAACCCTAGACCGGCTAGGAGTCGATGTTCGAATTTCTGAGGAGATTATGAAAAAAGTCGCCAAGTTTGTACGCGGTTATAGGTCCTCTGCTAAAAAGGGACACCCAAAGAGAGCGCCCGAGCCTTAGAGGCTTGCTCTTGCAAGTAGGCATTATTCGCTACAGCCGAGATTGCCGGTGTCCTCACTCCAGCAGTTAAGCGTGCTCTAGAGAGCACCGTTCTAGGAATGGCGGGAGGGATCGGTACTCTGACGGGAGTGGTCCAATGAGGACTATAGGAAGGCGCTAACCTTCCGATACCTCTGAAAAAATCGCTGAGCATTCTCTTGTTTGTACTCTTTACACGTATTTCATATTTGTTGAGTAGTGTTGTAGGTTGCTTTGTGATTCCTCTTGGTGGCTACCGTGCTAGTGCTTATTTGTCTCTTTGTTTACCACTAGCATTTTTAGGGTCTTGGCATACTACAATTGCATAGATTGCTCTTAGTTTTGAGTTTGTAACGAAATTTGAGTTCCATAAGTCCGCTGATTCAACCCCCATTCTTGGTGTCTTTGATTCTTATAAGTGGTATCAGAGCCAAGTGCTCATGTTTCGAGCTTCATCACCTTAAGTAAGGATGCTAAACAGGATGGAAAATCCACCTATGTTTGATGGAGACCATTACTCATATTGGAAGACTCGTATGCAAGCCTATCTAGAGTCAATCGACGGGAAAGCGTGGCTGATAACTCAAAATGCTATAAATGTGAATGAGAGAATTGATCCCACCTTCATTAAATTCAATACTAGGGCCAAGAATGCCATCTTTGGTTGCGTTTCTAAAAATGTGTTCTCTAGAATCAATGCATCCTCAACCGCATATGAAAAGGACTCAATTGCAAAACATTCATCAGTGCTCTGCCCAAGCTAAGGAAGAGCGCTACTATATTCTTAAGAATAAATATGACTCTGTCACTATGTAGCCACATGAAAAGGCTAGCAATGTTTACTCTTGTTCGCATGTAGTGGTAGAGGAGATCAATTTCTTGGGCCTCAAGAACAAAATTGAAGTAATTGAGATTATGAGGATGCTTTTGAGGATGTTGCCACCAATCTACAACTCTATTGTCACGTGCCTCTTCCAAACCAACTTGGTGTAATGCTTTGGATGCTTATGGTTTATGAAGGATATATGTTTGAACTCTGCACCGACTCTCAAGTGCCCAAGAATCATACTCTACAAGTTGAAGAATCACCCAATGACAAGAGCAAGAAGAAGAAGAAGGTGGAGGAGGACGAGGATGATGAGAGCGACAATGAAGACTTTGCGCTCCTAATGAAGAAGCTATTTTGCAACAGAAGATCTTCTACTCGAAGCGCAACTTCGGATGCTTCAATTGTGGCAAGAAAGGGCACTTTGCCAAGGAGTGCCCCAAGCCCAAGAAGGAGAACAAGTAGCAAGCTTCAAGTGAGTGAGGACGAAGAACAAAAGCCCAAAAGGAAGTTGAAGAAGAAGTTCTTCATCAAAGCGAAGAGCAAGGGCAAGGAGAAGAAGAAGTCACCACACAAGGCTTACATTGTTGGTGAGTGGCTTACCGATGACGATGATTTTGACTCCTCTTCGTGAAGCGAAGATGAAGAACTTGCCAGTGTTGCCATGACAAGCTCCGCCAATGAGCTACCACCATCACCTCTTTGTTTGATGGCCCGGAGTTGCGAGAGCTATATGGTTGAAGATGATGATCTTAAGAAAAAAGAAGAAGACTATGATGACGATGATGACGCACCAAGCTATGATGATCTAGTTCTCATCTTTGAGAAGGCCAAAAAGACCATCATCAAGAAGAATAAGACGATTGAAATGGTGACCAAGGAGCACAAGGTGGCGGTATTTCGAGTTTGAGAGCATGAGGGTGAGCTCAATGCACTTAAGCACTCTCATGGTGCCCTACGTATCTCATATGAGTCCCTCAAGGAGAAGCACATAGAGCTAAATGAGAAGCATAAGGCTTTGGTTCTAATCCATAAAGCTCTTGACCTTGACTCTCTCACTTTAACTCTCCTAAGCATTCTAATGAAGCTTCTACTTTTTGTGATCTAACCCACCCTAAGGGGAGCATTACTCTTGAGCCTAATATTTTGAAGGAATACACGAAGCTCAAGGAGGAGAGAGAGACCATGATGGATGCCTTCGAACAGCTCACTAGAGGAAGCCAAATTCAAAAGGATATCCTTAGCCGGAACCTTGTCAACAATCACAACCACAAGGGTTTAGGATTATATCCTTCCTCTAACAACATCATTGGCAATGACAACAACATCCCTGCTTGGATAGTCCTGCTCATTGCAGATAACTAATATTGTGAGAAGTATTGCCATGATGGTCACCGATACAAGGATTATCCCAAGGTGAGCATTCCAAAGATTATGCCTAACGCTAACTTTTTCCATAAGGATGCCCCCTACAAGCTATTTAGGGCAAAGAACGGAAAGGTGAAGGCAAAGCCACTTGGACCTCCCAATGACAAGACAACAATCAGGAAGCCTAAACTCTCTTGGGTTCTAAGAAGAAGTGAAGGTACCAAGGTGGTGGACCGTGGAGCTTGAATGGAAATCTGAGAAGTCCACCACATGTGATTGAGCTTCAACTCCAATCTACTCTTCAAGGAGGTTATCTTTTGTACATAGTAGAGTAGGTTTTTTTTCTTGTACTGCATGGTAGATAGGATTCTTTCATGGACTAGATGTTTGCACAACCATGCATCATGTGTAAAAAAATAAAAAAAAATAACAAAAAAAATTAGTCAATGTCTAACCATCTTAAGATATCTATGAGCATGGGGGAACAGATTGAGATAGGTGGTTTGGCTCTCTCAAGGCAAAGCGGTGGGCTCATTGTGAACAAGCTTGAGATGGATCAAACTTAACATTGGACAAGTTTCTATTTATGCAATGTTGTAAAATTTACTTGCATCCACATGGCATATTTACTTTCTTGCGTTAGTTAGCTTGTTGTTGCCATGGACTGCATATAGGAACCATGAAGGAGGCGTTACTCTTGGAGAAAGTGATTACATGTTCAATATGAATTCACAAACTCCATAAGAGTAACCAAAGTAATTGTTGAGCTTCATGCCTATTTAATCTTGTGTCTAACGGACTCTAAGTTTTTCACTTACGCGGTCTGTGAACATAGGTTCATACATTCACTTTTTGGCTCCTTCTCGCTTTGGTTTTATCGCTCGATCTTATTGCGATTTGTGAAAACTAAACCTGTTTGGGGTTATCTATTTGTAAAGGAGTGTTTGTGTGTTCTAGACAAGTGTGGTGTTTATTCGGTCTTTGTGAGGACACTTGAGTTCTAGAAAGAATCCATGATTCTGCGGTTTTTGGAGGTCACCGGACAGTCCAATGAGTGCCTTTCAGTGCTCAATCGATGCAGCAGAATCTAAATGTCACCAGACATTCCGGCGGGTTCACTAGACAATCCGGTGACTGGAAGATAAAGCGGTTGGCTTCTTTGGAACCGTTCTCTATAATCATCGGACATTCCAGCATTTTCTATCACCGGACAATCTTTGAGCACCGGACAGTCCGGTGAGTCTTTAGTTCAGCACAATCTCGGCCTTCTGTTTTGATTTCCTTGTGATCTGCGCCATTGATTTTCTTTATGTCTAACCGCACATGTATCGCTACCGATTTATTCGGTGCAAATCCTAGTGGAACCATCGACCGCTGACTCCTCGTCGTTCTCGCCACCGGCCACTGCCTGTGCCCTCCGTGCCACTGTGCCTCCAGAGCTGCTGCACAGCACCTGCTTTGAGCTCGCCAGTTTGCACCTGCTTGCCCTGCTTGCCCGTGCTTTACTGCAGCTCACCCTAGCTCGCGCCGCCGCCCTACGCCTGTCTGTGCCGCCACAAGCAACACCGCCGCCTCTCATCACCGCTCTACCCTCGCCGTGCACCAGTGCTTGATGCACCACCACTTAAGCCTTACCTCATCATTCGAAAGCCCTATCTGCGGGGTTTTTGATTTGTGGTGATTGAATGTGTTTCCAACGGGAGTCCCAATGGCTTTAAGCTTCTCATCTCTAGGATATTGTTTTCATCACTCCTATTCTTGTAGTGTGCCCCTTCATGTTGATTGGTGACAGAAATTGGCGTACTTGGATAAAAGTTCAACCTTTTATTGTTAATTTGAGTAATTAATTAGCATTTCCTATACTTGGTGCCATATTGAGGTTCCTTTTCATATTTTGATATGGCATTGAGTCTCCCTGTCGCTAGTGTCACAATTTGATTGCATTGCTACTAGTTGAATTGTTGCACTAGTCTATCAATATCACTGTTGATCACTTTATTTCATTTGATATGTGATATGTCCTTGTTCCACCATCAGGATTTCATGTTGCATCACTTACCTATGTTGCTCACGCCTTATATCTATTCCTATGCGGTGCACTGACAGTTTGTGCAGAGGACAGAGTCAGTGGTTCTGAGGCTGTCTTGTCCGCTCAGGGTTCTATGGATGGGTTAAGAGCCAAGTTCCTAATCCTATCTTGGTAGTGTCCGCTGGTTAGATTAGCTTTTCAACAAGAGTTGTTCTTTATAGTTGATACTATGGGCCGACAGAGACTGTCAGCTGAGGAGAAGGGGAAGTGTAAGGTTGTCGTTCAGGAGGAGCCCGCGAAGTAGAAGCGGCAGTGGATAGGAGATCCAGACTGGGATCGTGCTTTGGCAGTTCCAAACGTGGATGTACCTCCGGAGAGGAGGAGAGGTGCATTGAGGATCTCTTCTGCAGAGGGACAGGGGGGGGGAGCTGAGGAGGTCAACCTGACAGAGAGTGGCGACCACACCCCTATAGCAGCGAGTCAGCCGTGGAGAGCTCCTGCCAGTCGTTCACGGCAGTCGAGAACCACTTAGAAGGGGGAGGATACCCAGCAGGTCAACCTGACAGAGAGTGGCGACCACACCCCTATAGCTGCGAGTCAGCCGTGGAGAGCTCCTGCTAGTTGTTCACGGCAGTCGAGAACCACTTAGAAGGGGGAGGGTACCCAGCAGGTCAACCTGACAGAGAGTGGCGACCACACCCTTATAGCAGTGAGTCAGCCTGGAGAGCTCCTGCCAGTCATTCACGGCAGTCGAGAACCACTTAGAATGGGGAGGGTACCTAGCAGGTCAACCTGACAGAGAGTGGCGACCACACCCCTATAGCAGCGAGTCAGCCGTGGAGAGCTCCTGCCAGTCATTCACGGCAGTCGAGAACCACTTAGAAGGGGGAGGGTACCCAATAGGTTTCACCATTGAGGCCACAGAGGTATCTTCATTCTAAAGCTGGGGTATGTGCAGTGTGCATAGCTAGAGCCAAGAGAGCTCACCGAGCCATGGCACATGTTGGTGAGGAGAAGGTTGATCTGCTAAAGATCAAGAGTCTAGTCATGAAGGCCAAGAGGAGAGTTGATTCACTATTTGGGTCCACACTGAGCGTCATGGTGATGCTAGCCAGTTCTGGACAGTTCTGCAGTGGAGGATATATGAGGCTCTCTATTGACATCTTGCCAATAAGGGCAAGAGCTCAATGTTTGCTGCTTATCGTTATTGTTCTTTTGAGGTGGGGCTAGGAGTGACAAGGAGGAGCATATTAGCTACCTGTGGTCGTACAGTTTTACACCTCCCTGTGGATCTCCCCCAATAGGTCTCACTTCTGGTTCATGTATTGAGGAAAGCCACATCGCTTTGTGGGAGTTTGAGTATGAGGCTGAGGCTCTGGAGGGAGTACAGTCTGGGGTTGAGAGCACTGAGGCTCCAAGTTAAGCTGAGACACCTACCTCTAGAGCTTCTATTGACCCTGCACTAGCTGCCAGACTTGATGCTATTCAGGCCGAGCAGAGGAGGTATAGGCAGGAGTCTGAGGAGAGGATCAGACATGAGAGGGCCGAGTTTGAGGAACGGATCTGATTCAGGCGCCACCAAATTGAGGAGAGGCTGAGGATGGAGAGGAAGTTAGCCGAGGAGAGGAGACGACAGCACACAGAGTTTCACGAGAGGTCGCAGTGCACTCAGTTGGAGATGGCAGCAGCCATATCATATATGTTTGCTAGTTTTGGAGCTATGGCTTCTTACCTCCAAGGGATCAGTACCTCTTCCTATGTTCCCAACGACCAAGCTACCGGGTCCTCTACCCTCATAGCTGCAGCCTACAGCACCTCAGCCTCTGTATTCTTCGGTGCCTGCTTTCATAGCTCAGTTATAGCAGCAGCAGCCCAGTTTCAGCACATTGCTCTCAGCTTCAATTTCACCATTCGTACCATATGGAGCACCGAGCACCTTAGAAACTAACAGAGGAGTCAGTTTGCCAGTTGCTACTTCTCAGTTCTCTCTGATTTCCTCATTCTCCATGTAGGCACTTCTTGCATCCACCGAGTCCAGAGAGTCACAGTTCCAGCATTGGAGACAGGGACAGTTGTGGGTAGTTCTCCGTTAGCATCGAGAGCTCTTTCTTTTGAGGCTCCCACAGATGAGTCAGCTCCGACAGAGCCACCGCCAGCGGTTTCACAGGTAGAGCCAGTCACCACCACAACCGAGCAGTGCAGAGGAGGCAGCATATTTTATTGTAGCCGGGTATACTTCAGAGGAGGTAGCTCAGGCCCCTGCCACAGCCCATTCTGATCAGTCGGCTTTAGCTGATGGCAAGGAGCCTACCCCGACATCGTCTTCTGGCTTGAGAGCTTTTGATGATGCTGAGCAGCCAGCAGTAGATGAGTCAACAGTAGCTGGGTTAGCACCAGAGGAGCTGCCACCAGCCGTCACTGCGCCCGAATCTCCAACCGCACTAGCTAAGGGCTAAATTTTCTAGGTCTAGGGTGTCAGGAGTGCGACTCTTGGTTGTATCATCTTGAGAGGCTAGCATCTAGGGGGAGGCTGTGGATGCGTAGTTAGAGCTCTGGATCTTATTTGACGGATCTCATTGGCTCTTTGTGTTATTTTGGTGAGCTTGTGTTTATTTTCTCGATTTAGCTCATTGAGATACACTTGGTTTCAGCTAACCACTGTTATTTATTTCGTGATTCCCTCTATGATGTGATTGTCTTGCAGTTTCTCTTGTGCTTCCTTATTATCTTTTACGGCACTAACCTTTGTCTACCAAGCTTCTTCCTCTACATATGCTTTCTCGATGCCATCTTTTTGTGTGATTAGATGACAAAGGGGGAGAGGTACGTGGTTTTATGATGAGATCTCAAAATTGGAGGACAAATGGGGAGTCATCAAGGTAATGCGTAAGTGTTGCTCTTTTCAAACATCATGTGATTCGATTCATTTCATTTACCCTCTTTCATGATGTTTTCGAGATGTGCTTTATTCTCTATCTTTGATATCATCTTGCTGTGTGAGTGCTATGTTTGTCATCAATCACAAAAAAGAGGGAGATTGTTAGCTTCATGACTTTAAAATCCCCTAAAAGGTATGAATGGATTTTGGTGATTGAGTTAACACCATAGGTAACCCGTGTGATTGTAGGTTCCACCTCACAAATTCTACATCAATACGGTGGGCTTCTTTGATGGATGATATGGATGATCCCAAGGACAGGAGTATCGGGTGAAGATGGACCAAGGCTAAGGTCATACATGTGTTAGGAGGTAGGAATGCTCTTGGTTGGCTTAGAAAGCACTTCAGATGGCAGAGGAAGCAAAGTGGACGAAGCCGAAGTCAAGTTTCAAGATGAAGACTCAGATTCAGCTTCAGAAGTAGTCACCGGACAGTCTGTGAGCTAGGAGATCAGAGTCCAGAAGAGATGTTTTCTGAGGCCAAAGTAGAAAAGTTACCAGACAGTTCGATGTCCCTAAAGATGAAGTCCAGAGAGGGTGTCTCTAGGAATCCAAAAGAGAGAGAGTCACCGGACAGTGGTGTTCGTGGGCTGAGCACTACTATCTTTTGGTTTGTTTAAAAAATGATTTCTTCTGCGTAATACTCATCGTCATCCTTATTAGAACCTAAATAAAAACTTGGCACCTTGTTTAATTATGCTTTTAGAAAGTTGAGAGCTAAAACTACAACCCTACTGCTCTCATTCTTGTAAGCTTCAGTTTGAACCTTTTACTTATGGTAGGTAATAACTTATTTAATTATGTGGGATTCCTATGTGATGTGTGCAACATCGACAACTGATGTGCTATTATTTTGGGCGATGTTTGTGAAACATATCGAGGGACAAACCGGATTGATTTCTTGTTAGTTGAATTTGAGCTTGTGTGCCGTTTGAGATATCAATCTAATTCGTCTAATTGGAACCCAAATTGGATGGTTCGTCACACCGATGAGGTCACCGGACAGTCCGGTGGGCTAGGAGATCAGAGTCCAAAATGGATGTTTTCTAGAGCCGAAGTGGAGAAGTCATCGGACAGTCCAGTGGGTCAGTGATCGGACAGTCCGGTATCCCTGAAGATAAAGTCCAGAGAAGGTGCCTCTTGAAATCCAAAAGAGAGAGTCATCGAACAGTCTAGTGAAGTATGCGCCGGACAGTCCTGTGTCATATGTAATGGATTCCAGAGAGGGTGTTTCCCTGGTCTGCCGAAGTATGGAGTCACCGAATAGTCTAGTGGTACACCGGATAGTCTGGTGTGATGAGTCATTGGATAGTCCAGTGACTAGTAAAGCAGATAGCTTTATGGTATCACATTCCAACGGTTATTTTTGAGCTTGGAGCCTATATAAACTGTGAAGGGGGATGTTTTTCAATGTGCCTAAGGTCTTAATTGCTAGAGCAAACTTGTGAGAGACCAATGGACACCAAGGAGAGAGCACAACTCAAGATTGAGATCTTTTGTGCTAGTAGGAGAGTAGCAAGAGCATTCATACACTTCTAGAGCTTGTGAGGCATTGAGAGAAGCGATTTTGGCTTGTTACTCTTGGGTTGGCAACCCTAGACTGGCTAGGAGACGGTGTTTGAGCTTCCGAGGAGATTGTGGAAGACGACGCCAATTTTGTACACGGTAACAGGTCCTCCGCCTTGGAGGCTTGGACGCTTGCTCTTGCGAGCAGGCATTGTTTGCTACACCCGGGATCGTTGGTGACTTCACTTCAGGAGTGAAACATACCCTAGAGAGCATCGTTCTGGGAATGGCGGGAGGGACAGGTACTCCGACGGGAGTGGCCCAACGAGGATTAGCGGAAGGCGTCAACCTTCTGATACCTCAGGAATAATTGTTCAGCATTCTCTTGGCCCTACTCTTTACATTCCGCATTTCATACTTGTTGAGTAGTGTTGTAGGTTGCTTTGTTATTCCTCTTGGTGGCTATCATGCTAGTGCTTTTTTTGTCTCTCTTTACCACTAGCATTGGTAGGGGTTTTGACCTACTAGAATTGCATAGGTTGCTCTTGTTAATGATCTAGTCTTGTAATTTTTAGTTTGTGGCGAAATTCGAGTTCCAAACATCGACCGATTCAAACCCCCTTCTCGATGTCCTTAATCCTTACACATCACTCCTAGGATTTTTCAAGACTCTCGCGATGGCTTTGGGCGCGAACCATGTTTTCCCGCTGGCCATTCTAGGCTAAAAATAGGACCCTTCACCCCCCTCACTTAGACATGCACCACATTTAGGATTTTCACTCATACTCCATTAGTTCTTCATTGTTAGAATGGCATTAGGTTGGAGGAGTCTCTCCCAAGTTCCCAAGTCATCTTGAAGGAGTTAGTGGTTATTCATCTCATGTATCCTTTCCGTTTTGTATTGATTTTTATCATGAATAAAGATATAGTTTCCTTTTATTATGTCTCCCTCAGTATAGTTGTATTTATATTTAGGAAAAAGTCCTATTTCACTCCCTCAACTATCATGGTTTTGCGGTTTTTTATCCCTCGATTACAAAACTGGGTAGCCAGGCTCCTTCGACTCTTAATACCGTTCATTTTTGCTCCTTAGGTGGATTTGGATGGTGGTTTTGGCCAACGTGGCATCCACGTGGTAATTCCAGGTGATGTGGACAACGGATGTGGATAACTATTTGTCATCGCTTTATTCAAAATAAAAAAATAATTACTTAACAAAGCAGTGACACATCGCCTGTCCACGTCACCAGGGATCACCGCGTGGACGTCGCATCAACCAAAACAACCATCCACATCCGTCCAAGGAGCAAAATTGAATAGTATTAAGAGTTGAAGGAGCCCGGCTACCCGATTTTGTAATCAAGGGATTAAAAC
Organism: Zoysia matrella; assembly: GCA_001602295.1. Classification (NCBI taxonomy): domain Eukaryota; kingdom Viridiplantae; phylum Streptophyta; class Magnoliopsida; order Poales; family Poaceae; genus Zoysia; species Zoysia matrella. The sequence goes on from BCLG01000061.1 coordinate 350,848, forward strand.
CGCACAACCGTGATAGTTGAGGGAGTGAAATAGGACTTTTTCCTTACATTTATGAGCAAGTTGTTCTTATTTTATGTATTTGTCCATAGACATAAGTATGATTATACTAAGTAGAACCTACTTATTATTTTAGTCAATGAATGTTCAGGTGTCTATGCTAATGCATCGGTTCAATGTGCTTTTAGTATGCTTTAGTCCTAGCTTTGCTATCCGGAAGGGTTAAAGTATAGTTGGATAATGTGGACATGGTGTTCGGGTTATTCACATTCAATGAAAGCATGTGTACCAGTCGCGAATCAAGTTGTCTCCACAAACCTTTGAAGGTTATAAATAGGACTCTACGCTCCCTCACTTAGACACACACCACATTTCAGACTTTCCACTCATACTCCATTAGGTATCCATTGTTAGAGTGCCATTAGGCTGGAGGAGTCTCTCCCTATTTTCCAAGTCACCTTCGAAGAGTTAGTGAGTATTCTTCTCATGTATCTTCCCCTTGTATGTCGACTTTAACCATGAATAAAGATATAGTTTCCTTTTATTATGTCTCTCTTAGTATAGTTGTATTTATATTCGTGGGCAAGTTGTTCTTGTTTGTATTTGTTCATATACAAAGGTGTGAGTATACTAAGTAGAGCCTACTTATTATATTAGTTAATGCATGTTTAGACGTCTATGCTACGGCATCGGTTCAATGTGCTTTTTAGTATGCTTTAATCCTAGCTCTGTTGCCTAGGATGATTAAGATATTGTTGGATAATGTGGACATAGTGTCTGGGTTAGTCACCTTCATTGAATGCAAGTGTATCCCACAGTCTGTAGCGGTAGGTGGCAGGTGGTGACAACCCTGTCCATCAACTGTAATGCTTCATGTTCGGGTGTCATGTAGGGCCTGTTAAAGATGGTGCAGCTTGGCTTATTATACCAAGTCAAAAGGCATCACCCCAGTATTGCCTGGATGCCTTTGGAGTTAAGTCAAAAATCAAATTTTGACTAGATAATATGTATACTCATGAGACTAATTTAGGAAGTACATAAGGAACTAGACTTGTTCATATGCCTATCGCTCAATTGTAATTAGAATAGAGTAGAATAGTAGTCTGATATGTATGTCCACTATCCTATCCATATATGCTTACCCCTGTTTTAGACTTAGTTATTTCAATATGAGTAGTCTTTCTTTGAATTAGTACTTTGAATAAATTCCACCCCTGAATATTACCCATGCTTTTCTTTGGGATAAAAATGTTACCCTGGAATACTTCTGGGTGAAATGCTACAATGATAATTCCATGCGCTTTTGGAATCCATTCTGATTCTGTATGATTTTACCAAGGCAAAGTACTTATGATTTTACCAAATGCCAACATCATGTTGATGTTATTGTTGCATATTACTATTCAGCTTCTGGATCCCTTCTTTTTTTGTCATAATTGAGTGGAAATGCAATTTTCTATCACGATTCTATCCACATTTGAATGAATATAAGATAATTTCATCATTGAAATTATATTCCAGATTGCATTATCTGAAATTTTGGCCAAAAAGGGGTATTTTATCTTTTTTTACTTTGGTTCACCATTAATAGCACCATACAGAATTAGCGGCAAGTTAGAGTTTGATATACAAAAAATAAGTTCAAACTCATAACTGGACATCAAAATGAGTGCAGTTTTGCAATTGCCCCAGAAAGAATTAATGTGTCAGGCACAGTGAGCGCCAATGTTAGTGTTTGCACCCTTGAGCAAGTGAGAGATGCGGTAGAGAGAGACTGAGAAGTATGAGTGATGAAAGGAGCAAATTAATGGCAATAAATTTGCCTCCGCCAAGCTTAAGCCCAAGGGATCTATTCATAGTGGAGTGAGATTCCTATTCATTTTTATTACATTGATGGGGTGAAGTATTACAAACATATTCTTAGAGCTTATAAAAACACTTTTAGATGCTATAACTTAGTCCCTTGTGTAACACCTATGCACTAAAATACATATAGCTACCACAAGAAACCCTATGTCATCTTCATGATGATGTAACAAGCGCCAACAAACGCATTTCTAGCGCTGTTGCCGAGGAAGGCAATGGTATTTAGAAAAATTTATTCTAGGCTAGTTCAAACTTCTACTGAGTAGGTTCGATTTGCCTAAGAACTTCGCCGATAATCCTGAAGCTCTATTAAGAAGGGTTCGACCCTGTGCCGTACCACCCCAGAGAATTCTTTCAGCAATCGAGTCCTTCGAACCCTATCACACCTCGTTTTAAGCCAAAACCAAGTGACCCTCTATGTGTGCCCAGAAATTAAGTTTCACACATAAAACGACTTCATTAATAGTAACTAGAACATTATCTTGAACTACACCGAATTTAACATACTACAAGAATGATCCCGGGTTGAGGTTGTCAGGCCATTGTAGAAGTTTTGAATCAAGAGGCAGTCATCCATCCCATGGCGAGGGTGGGCCAGGATGTACTCCTAAAAGTGCTCCATTGCTTCGGTGATCGACTCATCAGATGCTTGCTGGAAGTTTGAAATCCTTTCTCGAAGAGCATTGGTCTTGCCTATTGATCAGAAAGAACTTTTGCGAGGAATGCATTGGAGCATTTGTCCTATGTGTCTATAGCACTTCGGTTGGTGTAAAACCAATGGTTTCACTACAATAAAAATAGGTTTTTGCAACAGCAAAAAATCATTGCGATAGGGCTAAAATCCTGGCAATATGGCTAAACTACGTCAAAAGGAAAATCGTTGGCAAGCGTTGCAAGTACCAGTGTGTTGCAAAGTTATTGCCCCATTTTCTATTTTGTTGCAACATATCGTTTTATTGCCACCAGAGCACGGTGGCCTTGGCCAACATACACTACTCTCTCTGCTGTGGCAATATAATCACTATTACAAGAAAAAGTTGTATGTTGCGATGGGTTATATAGCTATAAAATATATTTTGTTGCAATTGATCCTATTGCAATATAATCAGCTCTGTTGTAATTGGTTCATTGCAACAAAATATATACTGTGGCACTAATTGTTAGTCACAACAAAATATGTTTCATGGCAATAGATGTTATTCACAACTAATTGTGTTTTGTGGCAATACATTTTGATCACAACTAATTTTTGCAGGGCCATGACTACTAATCACAACAAAAAAACTCGTTAGAATAGTTATACATCTAAATTTAATATTGTGATAACTATTTATTTTATGGCAACAATGCTTATTTTTGGGTGATGTAAATAGGTCAATATATTTGAAACATGGTAATTCAGTTGTTTCATTACATTGATAATCCAGTGCCGAGGACAAATGAGAATACAAGTATTTCAGAAAAAACAAAGAAGTTCCTAATAGACTATTAGCATCACAAATACTATTTAGGAAATTATAAAGTTCCTATCTGTCGTATCCCATTTCTGGGGTACATCGTGTATACCGTACCAATCTCTAGATCAGTAGTTGGCACGCACGTGCATCATGGAAATCATCACACATACCAAAATAATACAAATGTCAATATAAGTCTGATATTAGACTTACAAACATTGGTCTTAGATTACAAGCCAGCGAGGTGAGACATTCATCCTCGAGCAATCATTACAGCAAAAGAACGGTTCAACCACACGACCACTCCAAAGGCAAACTTGCGCGGAGAATGAGATTCCTACAAGTCATCACCGAACTCAGCCTCGTCTTTATCTTCAGCTAATGATAATAGCAAGGGTGAGTACGGACAGTACTCAACAAGCTCCAACTCTAAGCAGGGTTAGATACATGCACAATTAGCCTACAAGGGAGTCTAAGGGTTCTTTTCAGCGAAAGCTAATTTTATGCAGGTTCACTACACAAGGATTTCAAAACGGCGAGAGTAAATCACTAGTCTGCCATTATTTTAGAGGGTGGACATGGGGAGGATTCACATCTCCGCCAGTTCCCATGTTTGATCCGAGAGGCCCTCCACTATCCCAGCTGAAACACTTTCTGAAAACATGGGTAACTACACCCACTCATACCAACAAGGATAAAATAAGACTAATCAAGATGAGCCCAATCTGTAGTGTGTCAATACCGTGACAACGGCCAAACCGGTTGAATTTTTACACTCTGCAGAGGTTGTACACTATACCCACAGGCCGTGCTCCTCCTAATCAACGGAGTCGCATGACGTTCACTCCAACACATACTAAGATTACCACAAAATCCACCTCAAGATGCATCCAAAGGTCATCCACTGGGGTTTTCCAGGCCTCGACAACAAGATAGTACATTCTCGAAGCCAGACCATAGGGCAATTCACTTCCCTCGTCCTTTCCTGGAATTCCCTCAGAGAGGAGACACCACAAACCAGGGGCTATATCCATGGGCAATACGATCCCACGACGTGGGCCATTTCTTTTATCGAAGACCGGATCATGAGCATCTCACGTCTTCTCCTGGCCTCTTGTGTCCTACCGACGCCTTAGAGGCTCGATGTGGATAATCAAAGAGGCAGAGTAAGTCCCGCTCATACACGTTCTGTGGTTGCACGAAATTGCTACGTTAAGGTTCGATAAACCGGTTCTTATATGGTAGGGCGGCACTTTTCCACGTCAGGCGGACCAGAGTGAAGCTTAACACCTATCACATCACCTTTCACATGAAGCCTCGCCCCACAACAAAAAACACCCTTCTTCACCCATCCCATTTATTTTACTCACACCACCAAACTCATTTTAACACATTTCATAAATGATTGATTTATGGTGGGGAGATGCGTTACATCGCGTGAGGGTTCCTAAGCATTTTAATATCAAGGAAAATTTCTATTCATTAAAAGATTTTAACGACAGAAATCCTATGGTTATCAAGGTAGTGTCATCAACAGGGTAGCAAGGTGGTACTTGATGTTAATGAGAGCAAATAACTGACATTAATACAAATATTTAACTGTAGATAGGCTTATTAACTACACAAGATTTAAACATATGGTAAGACACATGCAAGCCTTCAGGCCGTGTAGGTGCGTAAGCAAAACATAGGATTAATATGATCAAGGAGTTAGAGCTTGCCTTCAAAAGTGCCTTCGGGCTCCTCCTCATACTCTGGGTCATCGGCTTCCTCTTCTTCCGTCCCCTCGTCGTCTACACGTGAAACACGATAAAAATCTACAGCGAGAAGATGAATAATCAAATATAGAACCAAATAAACAAATGGCTTGGAGGGTTGAGTGTTTTCAAATGATAGGATTTGGAGAGACAATTCCAACGGGGCAAAAATCACGACGATCAGAGGTGTTATGTGCTAATAGTGTTGGAAAAAAGTGCAGGGCTTTTTTGTAATTATTCAAATATTTGTGGGGCTAAGTTGTAATTTTTATAAAGGTTGAATAGACCTATTTGAGTGAGTTTACTAATACTAGGGGTGTATATGTGAAATGGCTATTTTCTGGAATTTTTAGGAATTTATTTCGATTATTAAAAGCTGGTAATAAATTTGTGTGTGCATGACCTGGGTGGCCGTAGCATTTTGGCTTTCTGTGACTGACAGGTGGGGCTGCTTGTCGGGTGGGTGTGTCTGCGGTCTATGGACCGAGCCCACCCATGGGCTGCCGACTGAGCCGGCCGCAAGAGGCTGCCAGGTGGGCCTTGTTGCCCACTGGTCTGGGCGCCCGTGCGCGCCCACACGGACGCTAGGGCGCAGTGCGCCGGCCGGTGCAGGAAGCAGTGCGGCGGCGGCCTTCCGGGGACCTCACCGGCGTTGACCGGTGGCCGAGCGTGAGTCGGCCAGAGCTCCTCGTTGAGCATGCTGGGTAGCGGCAGCGCGGACGGTATCTGCGGCTAGCGGGATGGGCGGTGGCGGAGTGCCGGAGGTGACCGCGGTGGTGGCGCCAGTCCAGCTCGCGCTGGGAGCGCCTTAGACTTACTTTGTGAGTTGCGTGCACTGCGGGCAGGTGCGGGGAATGCACGTGCGCGGCTAGCTTGGCCGTAGACCGCGCAACGACGGTCGGCGGCGTGCGTGCACGGCCGCCCAGAGAGGCGATCGATGCAGGGCTCCGACGAGGTAGCTGCGGCCGAGCTAGTGTGTCCAGGAGGAAGAGGAGACGCTAGAGGTGCTAACCGTACAAAGAGAGGGACGAAGCTGCAGCCGACGGTGTGGATTGTGAAATGGCGACGGCGGCCAGAGTTGGGGAGGAAAGTGGAATCCGGTAAAATTTGAGCAAGGTAGTGAGAAAGAGAGAGCTCGAGAGCTCGGTGGCAGATGCGGTGAGGAAGGTGAGCTGCTCGGGGCTCCTTTTATAGGCGGAGAGAGCTCGGGCTGACGCTGACGCTGACGCTGCCGCTTCCGACCGTCGAGGCGGCGGAGTTAAGTCTGACCGCGCCCGGTGAGGGCGGTGTCGGCTCCGTGCTATGCTGAGGAGCAGTGCTGCGCAGCTCGGCGACAGTGGACGGCGCGCGTTTCGCGAGCCAGCCGTGAGGTTTAACGGCCGTGCCGGGCGGCCGACGACGCGAAGGCGGAGGCGGTGGGCTGAGGTCTGGGGAAGCAAATTTCCCCGTCGTGATTCGCTACGCGAGGAAGTAAATGCGGAAGGGGGCTAGGGTGAGTTAAGGCGGGGCAGCGAGGGTGCGGCGCACATCCTGCAGGTCGGCCGGCCAGATGACGGCGCGGCGCGCCCGGCGTGGGCGCGCGCGAGGAAGAAGATGGCAGGGCTGGGCTGACCGTTGCGGTGGGCCGGCGAGAAAGGAGAGGCGGCCCACGTGGGGGAGGGAGGAAAAGAGAGGTGGGCTCGGCGGTTTTGGCCAGAAAAAGGAAAAAGGGCCCACAATCCGAAATTTGGATTTTTGAATGAATTTGAAGGAATTTGAGATGATCAAAAATGGTTAAAATTTGTGGAAGGCAAAAACACAAGAAATAAAGAAGAAACCAGTACTAGTCACTAATTTATTTTAAATTTTTGAAATTTCCATTTGAGAGTCCATTAATTCATATGAGGTTTCAAATTGTAAGGGGGTTGGAATTTGAGTAAGGGAGGAGAAATGGTGAAGAAAATTTGACAGGGTTCATATGTTTATATTATTATTATTTTATATTATTTATTGATTATTTTTATTTTATTTTATTTTTTTAATTTCGAGGGTGTTACAGACCTACCTCACTTAAACAGAATCTCATCCTTGAGATTTGGGCTGTTCCTCGAAAAAGTACAAAAATTCTCTCCTAAGGTCATCTTTCCTTTCCCAGATGGCTTCTGCTACTGTGTGATTATTCCACAGTACGCGGCATAACTTAATTGCATTCCGTTGAGTGTGCATAGTGGTGGTCTCCAATACTCGGATCGGCAATTCTTGATATCGTAGGTCGCGGCTGTAGGTCCCTTGCTTCCATCGGTACTTGCTGGTCAGGTATTTGCAGGCACTTTTTCAATTGTGACACATGAAAAACTGGATGCACGTCTGACAGTTCCGCTGGCAGGTCAAGCCGGAACACCACTGCACCTATTCTTTTCATAATTTTGTAGGGTCCAATATAGCGCAGTGCCAGCTTGCCACAGACTTGAAATCTCTGCGTCCCTCGTATCGAGAACACTTTCAGATACACATGGCCTCCATTAAATGTCAACTCTTCTACGAGTATTGGCATAACTCTTTTGTCTACATTGTACTGTTATGAGCTTGTCCCTGAGCTCGGCAACTCTTTGTTCAGCGTCCTTTATGGCTGCTAGGCCAAAGAATGACCGTTCTTCGACCTGGGACCACATCAACAAGGTTCGACACTTTCGACCATACAGTGCTTCAAAAGGTGCTATCTGCAGACTTGTTTGATAACTGTTGTTATATGAAAACTCTGCGAATGCTAAACTTTTCTCCCAATCTTTTCCATAAGTCAAGGCACAGGCGCAGAGCATGTCTTCAAGGATCTGGTTTACTCGTTCTATCTGCCCATCCGTTTGCAGGTGGTATATTGAGCTAAAGTCCAATTTTATTCCTAGCAGATCCTGCAGACTTTTTCAGAAGTGTGATGTGAACTGTGAACCTCTGTCCGAAACTATCCTCGATGGTACACCATGCAACTTCAGAATGTTTTCTATGTAGAGCTGTGCTAACTTGTCACCCCTGACCTCCTTAACCGGTATGAAGTGCGAGTCTTTTGTCAGGTGATCTACCATGACCCAAATGGCATCGTTCCCTTTCTGTGTGAGAGGTAGTACCACGATGAAATCCATGGAGACCTCATCCCAGTTCCAAGTCAAGATATGTAACGGTTGTAGTAGACCTGCAGGCTTTTGGTGTTCTGCCTTTATCTTTTAACAGATATCACAGCGAGCTACATACTCAGCTATGTCTCTTTTCATTTCAGACCACCAATACTTCTATTTTATTTCCTGGTACATTTTTGTTGATCCGAGATGGATCGAGTATGCTTGAGTTGTGTGCCTCTTCCATTATTACTTTCCTTAATTGTTCCACCTTTGGCACGCAGATCCTTTTCTCATACCATAATGTTCTGCTCTTGTCAACTCTGAAACCTGGGGCCTTCCCTCCCCTAACCAGTTCTCTTATTTCCTGGATCCTTTGATCTCATGGCTGAGCTTGTTGGATTTCATTCTCTAGGGTAGGACTTACCACTAGTGTGTTCACCAGATTGGGAGGCGACATCCACAGATTCAATTTTTGTATCTCACAGATTAACTCTGGTGCCTTAGCCATCCCTCTGGTGTGGTGACAATGAGCTTGGCAGCTCAGGGCATCTGCTACCACGTTAGCCTTTCTCGGGTGGTATTGGACATCAAGGTCATAATCCTTTATCAGTTCCAACCATCTTCGCTGCCTTAAATTCAGCTCCATCTGCGTGAAGATATACTTCAGACTTTTATGATCCGTGAATATTCTACACTTGTTTTCGATCAGGTAATGCCTCCATATTTTTAGTGCATGCACTACGGCGGCTAATTCCAGGTCATAGGTGTGGTAATTTTCTTCGTGCTTCTTTAGTTGCCGTGACACGTATGCGACTACTCTTTCTTCCTGCATCAGAACACATCCTAGTCCTTGCCGAGATGCATCACAGTACACCACAAAATCCTTGTGAATATCTAGTAGTACAAGTACCAGGGCAGAGGTAAGTTGCAACTTCAGGGTTTGGAAGCTTTGCTCACACTTTGGGGTCCATTCGAACTTTTTGTCCTTCCGAGTTAGTTCTGTCATTGGCTTTGTGATCATGGAGAAGCCTTCAATGAACCTCCTATAATACCCCGTCAGTCCTAGAAAACTTCTGACCTCTGTGGCAGGGATGGGTTGTTTCCAATTTACAACTGCTGCCACCTTAGAAGGGTCAACTGCCACACCTTCGACTATGATAATATGACCTAGGAAGGCAACTTTTGATAACCAGAATTCACACATGCTATACTTGGCATAGAATTGGTGTTTCCTTAATTGGCTTACTGCTGCTCGGTGGCACTCTTAGAGTAGATAGTATGTCGTCTATGAATACCACTACAAACTTATCTAGCTCCTCCATGAATATCTTGTTCATCAGGTTCATAAAGTAAGCTGGGACATTAGTCAGTCCAAATGGCATCACTGTAAACTCATACTGACCATATCTCATCACAAAAGCTGTCTTCATGATGTCTTCTTCTCTGATTTTTAGCTGATAGTAACCCGACCTCAAATCAATCTTAGAGAAAAACTTTGCTCCCTTTAGCTGATCAAAGAGGTCATTGATCCGGGGTAACGGGTATTTGTTTTTTATGGTAACCTCATTCAAGATTCGATAGTCAATGCATCATCATGCTACCAATTTTCTTCTGTACGAAGAGTACAGGTGCACCCCAAGGTGAAGAGCTGGGGTGAATGAACCTTTTTCTTGTAGTTCAGTTAACTGCTTCTTTAGTTTGACCAACTCATTTGCAGCCATCAGATATGGCCTCTTTGCAATGGGTGTTGCTCCAGAGATCAGATCGATGAAGAACCCGACGTCCTGGTCAGGGGGCATGCCTGGCAATTCCTCTGGGAACACATCCAGGTATTCACACACTGCAGGTACTTCTGCCATGTTCTGGGCCTCTATATTGCATAGTATTGAGTCAATGTTCTGCCAACGCGGTCGACATACCACTGGTATCCCTTGGTGGCTAATGGCTTGTGAGGAACCGTCCAAGTTGAGTTCTAATTAGTCAAATTAGCTTGCAGTCCATAAGCGATACACAAGCTCAAAATTTGACTAACAAGATATCAACCCTGGTAGTCCCCCGATATACTTCCCAAACATCGCTCAGGACAAGAGAATATCGGTAACCAACATTTTATACATCGCAAGAATACACATACTTTAAAAAAAAATAATTGGAGAAATTATTAGAATTCATAAGTAAAAAGAGATATAACAAAACTTACATGAATGAGGGTAGTAGAGTCATAGCTTTCAACTCCCAAACTTTCTAAAAACGTAGTTCAACAAAGGCCAAATTAGTTTGGGTTCTAACGAGGATAGTCAACGATGCACGCAACAGAAATTTTATTTTTAAAATAAATAAAAAAGGATGGTTATGCTCAGCCCACGAACACCACCACCACACTAGAAAGGGGCAACCATTTACACCTGCAAAACTCCAACGAAACAAACGTGAGTACGAAAGTACTCAGCAAGACTTACCTGTAGGCTAGTCTCGACTCCATGGATAATGCATATGGTTAAATAGCAAGGGTAAGGTCATAGGTTATAACTTTTGCATAAAGTGATGATTAAGATAAAGTGACATCTTAAGCTAGCATAAAGTAAAACAACTTTATGGGTATAACACACCTACATAACCCATGTCCTCAGTACCCCAAGTTTAACAAGTAAACAACAATATTGAGACGTGTCCACAATACCTCTTCTCCATACTAGCTCACCACTTTTCCCACATGTGATTAATTAGGTAAATGTGTTAACTTCGTCGAACAATAATGAACACTAAGCTTGGTCATGACCGAGACCAAGCAATTCGAATCGATAATACACTCTGCGGAGGAATCCAACTGTACCCACATGACTTGAGGACCATCCGGCTCATGTAACCCGCTAAAGTTACACAAGAGGGCACTCATATCAACTTTTCTCTCACCCATTCCCAAGCGGTTGTCTCAATCGACAAGTTAGGAAGGACCAGTCCCGTGTCTTGTGAGAGCCCAGCGGTCACTCGTGCATGTCAGTCAAGACATGCCGTCATTGGCAAACACTGGTATGAAATGAGATATTCGGCTTGCCTTACCATTATATTCGACATGTGGTATAAACAGAAAGTGCTTAGACCAACATTAACAATGGTCGGTCCCTAATCAACACAGACGGGGCTACCACCGTGAAGGCCCAGCCTTCCCAAAGCATCCTATACATCACCCCCGTCCGGTCTCCAATTAATATTTCATCTGATAAAGCCAACCAACCATACCTGTAGAAGAAGACAAAAAATTCCTATACTCGTGAACAGGTGGTGACCTTCCACCGATTTGACTTCTATTGGACTAAGCATGGCTAAGCAGGACACACCGTAAAATGGGAAACTCTCACCCTGAACAAGAATATTCAAGGACAAGGTATAACAAGTAATCAAGGAATGGATAATGCAGCAGTTAGAATTCAACCCACATATACCACTAATACCCGACCTAATACAAGATATAACCGTAACCAAAACAAGACAATATTAACAACTAATCCAAAACAAGGTTCAACATGCATGGTGCTTGCCTTGAGTTTGCAGGTGTTCTACATCAATCAAACACAATAGCTCCACCTTCAATTACCCACGTCACTATCTAGAGCGTCACTAAACAAAAGAATAAACACTAGTATGAAAATGCATGCGATGCAATGCAACGATAATAAATGCAGTGGGTTAAGCCAAGTTACTAAATGGATTAACATATAAAATAATAGGGTGGGCTGGTAAATTATTAAAGCTACTTAATTGATTATTGCATTTATAGTACTTTCAATTAGTAGATAGTGTGGAGACCTAATTTAATTAGTTAGTCACTCTAAACTAGTAAACTCAACTAAATTTAATAGGTCTAAATAACAGTAGGGTTGAAACATTAACTATAACTATCTTAAGTGATTTAGCAAAATCTAATGTACATGTATTAGTTAATTACTAAAGCAATTAACTTAATTTGATGAAAGAAACTAATTTAATAATATTTAGCAATGTTACTGGAACTTAATCAATTTTAATGGATCAAAGTTCAGTTAAGATAATTCATGACAAAATTTGGTTAATTATCGACAGCTACTCTAATCACTATGAATTAATTACTAGAAATTAGAAATAAATCAATTATAAAACAAATATTAGTGATATGGGTCTAAAAAATTTTTATCCTGTTTTGTAATCATGTAAGTGACAAGCATGCAAAGGATCACTAATCAAATATGCATACAAAATTTATTATGAATTAAACATGCAAATGCAATCATCAGCAATTAATCATTATTTAAATATTTAAATAATGGTGTTTCATGGGCTCAATAAACATTTCATGATTTTAGGAGTCTAACAAAGTTGGTTTCATATTTTTAAGAGCTAGTATATGATTTCTATGATTTTTCAATGTTTATTGAATTTCTACGCAATTAGAAATTGATTTCCAAAATTCCATAAAACCCTAGGCCCACAGGTCCACGTGGCAGCGGCTCAGACGTGGCCACACAGCAGCCCTCGGAGCTTGGGCGTACGGGATCCGCCCTGGCCACGGCGGATCACGGCAGCAAGGCGCCCCCAGCCCATGGCGCGCCGGCCATGGGGGCTCGCCGGAGCGGGCGGCCGGCTTGCCGGCGAGGGCCGGATGGCGGTGGCGCACCCCGGGACAAGGCCGAAAAGGCTGACCGCAGCCCGAGGAGACCAAAGGAGAGGTCGCTGCGGCTGGACCTTACCGGAAAAGGGGTCAACGGCGGCGAGCGGCTCGGATCCAACTTCGGCGAGGTCGGGACGGCTCTCCGGTTGACAAAAAATCACGAAAAAAAGATGTAGAGCTTCACGGGTGCACGGAGATGAGCGGCGTGGAGGTTGTTGTTGAGGAAGGAGCCCGGAAGTAGGTCGTCAATGGTGAGGTGCGCGGTTTCGGCGGCCAATGGCGAGGAGCTTCATGATTCCTGCACCACAGGCCTAAAATTCTCACGGGGAAGCTCGGCCGGAAGAGCGGTAGGAGGTGGAGGGAAAGTGGCCGAGCTGAATCGGGCAGAGGCTCACTAGAGAACGCGGGATTTCCAATTCCGACGGCGCGCTGGCAGCTCTGAAGCTCGCACTTTGGGGAAAATTCAAAATCTGAGGGAAACAAGACGAGGGAGGAGGGGAGAAGAGCGGTGGGAGGTCGGGCGAGGGGTGGCGCGCCTGCTCGCTGTGGCAGCTGGCCAGAAAAGAGCTCGGCGAGGCACCTCCACGGCGGCTTGCCTTTCGGCGGTGTCCAGGCACGCGAGAGAGACGAGAGGGGGAAGGAAGGGAGCGCCGGAGAGCGGCTGGGAGCTAAAGAAATAGGAGGAGGAGAGGGACAGCTGGGCGGGGCGCGTGATGACCTGGCAACATGGGCTCGTGCATGCGCGCCGTGCGCTGCTGCGCTGTCTGCAAGAGGCTGGAGGAAGAAGACGGGGAGGCTGACAGGTAGAGTCCGCATTATTTCCAATTTCTGATTTTCCCAAAATTCCAGCTCCAGCTTCTGTTTTTGTAGAAAAACTCAACTTCCTGAGTTCAGATGAATTTGAAAATTTGTAAGATTGAAGAACTTTTCAGGATGAACAACTTTCCTTTTGGGATAATCTCCAAATTCGAAACGGATTTTATTCTATAAAATTTGGAAAACAGGTTGTAGTTTAAAAAGGAGTAGATTAATTTGCGTCTTGAATCTTGAATTGAAATTTTACAAAAATTTCTTTTTTTGCACATGCTAATCATCATGATCACTTTAAAATAAGATTTAATTTTACATCTTAGAATGCTCGCTTTGAAAATTTTAAATTAAATTCAAATTTGAATTTCTTGACTTAGTTATTGAATTTTAGTTATCGAACTTGATTTCTTTGACTTGAGGAATGTGGGATGTTTCATGGCTGTTACTTGACGGTTGGCACAGAGTATTACAGCCTTGTGGCAGGTTAACCAGTCCATATCTAGTATGACATCTGTCCCTTCTGACCTCAAAACTATCAAATCGGCCACAAACTCTACCCCACTTAATAGGAGTTTGACTCCAAGCAGCCAAGCTTACAATTAATGGTAGCGCCTGGGGACTTTGTCATCATTGGTCTTTTAAGTAAAATTGCGGGTAAATACAAGTTGGTGACAAATCTCGAGGAAACGAACAAATGCGAAGCTCCTAAATCAAATAGAACTGTAGCAATAGTTGAGCTGTTCAGGTACTCACTGAATACGACATCAGGTGCATCTTCTGCTTCATTAGTGTGGATGTGGTTCATGTGGCCACGTCCGTAGTGTTGTGTCCCTCTTGGCTGTCCTGATGACCTTTGGGCACTTCGGACCGCTCCAGAAGCAGCGGTTCTGGCTCTGGAGTTGGTACGGGCTGCAGTAGGTGGCTTGTTGAGGGGGCAGTTAGCAACCAAATGACTTGGGTCGCGGCAGTTGAAGCATGCTCTCACAATATTAGGAGTTTGGTTAGCACTGGAGTTGGCTCGGTATGGCTGTGGAGCTATTGGCTGGCGAACAGACTGCGTAGATGGCTGTGGCTGCTGCTGATTTATAGGGGTGCGGTATTGCATGGTGGGCTGATGCTGTGGCTTCCAGAATCTTCTGAACTTAGGACGCTGAACTCTGTCCTGTTGCCTCAGCTTCTGAGCTTGAAACTTATGTTTCCTTTCACTTTCTAATCCTGCACGTGATTTCTCCAGCAATATGGTCCGGTTCATCAGAGTGTTGACATCAGGATAGATATGAGTTACTAGTTGCGTCTGCATGGTTTGGTTCAATCCCTCCAGGAAACGATCTTGCTTCTTCCTGTCCATATCAACCTCTCAAGGGGTGTAGCGTGCAAGCTTTGTGAACTTCTTAATACACTAATTTATTGTCATGGTTCCTTGCTTCAGTGCACGAAACTCATCAGCTTTCATCTTCATGATTCCCTTCGGTTGTATGTCCGGAAGGCTGCTGGAATTCATCCTAGCAGATGGCTTCAGGATCCATGACAGCTTCTCTATAGCTGTCCCACCATTCTCCAGCTGCTCCTACGAGCTGGTGGGCAGCGAGGACAACCTTCTCACGATCGTCGGCCTCGACTCTGCTAAGTTTCTTGGTGATATCGTGCAACCAATCGTCAGCCGCTAGAGGTTCTTCATCGGAACTATCAAAGGTAGGTGGCCTGAGTGTCATGAATTCTGACATCTTGCTTTGATGACTCAATCCCCCACGGGGAGCCATTCCTTGCGTGATGGTGTATAGTAGCTGTGTCTAGGTGGCCATAACGTCTACCAGGGTGGCAGGTGGTTACGGAAGGACTTCTCCTGCTGCACCTTGGGCAGGTCCTGCTGCTGCTGCCCGTGGTACTTCTCTTGGAGCTGTCCCACCTGCAGTGCCTCGGGCTAGGGCAGGTGCTGCCACATTGGCAGGTGTAGAATGTGCCACTTGATTTTCCCCATGGTGACTGGACTACGCTTCTTCTTCTCTTGCTCCGCCTTGTGCGCATTGGTTTTGTGCCTCGGAGTGGCGGCGGTTAGCCGGTGTTCCACGAGCAGCGGTCCTCCCTTTGCGAGGGTGTTCCTCTTATTCCTCATTGTTATTGCGGGCTCGAGCCCTGCGGGCCTGGAGGCGGGCTGAGCACTTAGGCGGCATCCTGTGATCACACCGCAACTGTCACATGCTACGAAAAGGAGTGGGTCTCTAGGTTTATTGGTTACTTTTTTTTCTCGTTGATATCATTCAAGTTATTGTTGTTGTTACTGCTCTTGGTTTCACGCACAAACAATTCAATGAAGCCAAAGATCCAAATGGACGAACAAGCACACATCCAAGTCTTACATTACAAGTACACCCACGGATTATCCAGGGATTACGCATGATACACTACACGCTACTAGTACTAGCATGGGAGTCACTACTACAAGCCACTAGATATGATCACACCACCATCTCCCTACTACAAAAACTACCAAAAGGGCTGCTATCCCCTACCATCCTATCCTGCAGCTAGCCTCTCACAGACCCTGGATATAATCGAGCCACTCCTGATGGAAGTCGATCCCATCGTCGAGCAAAGGCTCCAGCGAGTCAAAGATGTCAGTAGCCTATGCCCCTGCAATAGTGGGGACAGTCTGGCTACCAACCTCGGGTGCTCCTGAGACCTCCATCAGTAGCTCCACGCTAGGGTCGGTGTCAGCGGTGTCCTCGTGGTAGAGCTCAACCTCGGAAGGGTCCTCCTCCATCAGGTCCACAACGGCCTCAGGCATTCGGTATCCTCCTCCAAAGGAGCCGTCGTCGTCATCATCATAAACATACCTCGAGTCACCTCTGGTGATGTCGATGGTAATGTCGGTGTTGCCGTATCCCTCCTCCTTGGTAGCATATCCCATGGGCTCCTCGGCATCGGTGCTCAAGTCAATGCCGGAGCCGGTGACGGAGTCGGAGTCGGCATCGGTGCTGGTCTCGGAGTCGGTGTTGGAGGTGTACCTCCCTAGGGTAGGGTCACTAGTGCCTCCAATAGCCGGTGGTCGCTGACTCAAGGCCTTGGAAATAGCATCTCCAGTCGCCTGGTCCAAGACTGGCGCGGGGGAGGCTAGGGTCTATCTCCCATCAGGGCCACACGCGAAGACCTGCTTGCGGGGTGTGATCTTCATGCGGGCTCCCTGACAAGTCGGCTGACTCCCGCCAGGCGTGTCATATGGGACACGGGGTGAAGCAGGTATTCCGGGCGCACTCTTCCTCGCTGTGAGGCGAGTACAAGCGCCTGATGGTGGCTGGCTAAGCTGCTGCCGGAGAGCATCTAGCTCACGCTGGTGGGTGGTGTGGCTAGCTGCCAGGGTCTTCTGGAGACCCTCGTGCTCTCGAGCCGCGTCGAGAGCGGCGCGAACGGAGTCCAGCTGGGTCTGAAGCTCATGGGCCTGGTTTTCCACACTACAGGCGTGGTGTGCCTGAACAACCCACTGCTCACGAAAGTCGTCACACAGCTCGTGCAGTGCCATCAGGTACTGCATGGTCTCCACCATGGTGGGGTCATCCACAGTCCTGGTAACCCCTCTCAAAGTGTTCATGCGGTGAGTCCAGAGAGGGTCGTCATCACACAAAACCGGGAAGTATTCACCGGAGTGGGTCCGGTGTACTCCAGGTTTGCCGAACAGAAGGCCAGCAGGGCCTCACGAGCGATAGCCTGCACCGTGTCAACAAAGGAAGCTCCCACGCAAGTCAACATCTACAGGGGTAGGTGACAAGCATGGGCGCATGCCTCCATCTCGCACGCGGGGTACCCGTCCAGCGGTACAGCACAAGAGCGGTGCACCCAAACCGTGCTAGAAGTGCGGGCCAATATTGTAGGAAACCCGTTGATGTTGGCGGCCTCCACGCCCATGTAGGTCCATCCATCAGCGTCCATCTGCAGAAAAGATGGTCAAAAGTTAGTAAAATAGATTTTGAAAATATAGCAGGGAGGACAACTGCGGAGTTCCTACCAAGGTAGGGTTTTATAAAATAGTTTGTATGATGGAATTAGCACTCCTCCATGATTAGAGTCCTTATAGTCTCGTCCTACGGGCAAGTATAGCTCTAATACCACTTTGTCGTACCCTATTTTTGAGATACATCGTGTATACCATACAAATCCCTAGATCAGTAGTTGGCACGCACGTACATCGTGGAAATCATCACACATACCAAAATAATACAAATGTCAATATAAGTCTGACATTAGACTTACAAACAAGTCTTAGATTTCGAGCCAGCGAGGTGAGACATTCATCCTCGAGCAATCAGTACAGCAAAAGAACGGTTTAACCACATGACCACTCCACAAGCAAACTTGCGCGGAGAACGAGATTCCAACAAGTCATCACCGAACTCAGCCTCGTCTTCATCTTCATCTAATGATTATAGCAAGGGAGAGTACAAACAATACTCAACAAGCTCCAACTCTAAGCAGGGTTAAATACATGCACAATTGGCCTACATGGGAGTCTAAGGGTCCTTTTTAGCGAAAGCTAATTTTGTGCAGGTTCACTACAGAAGGATTTCAAAATGGGGTGTCACACCTAGTTTTAAGGCCAAAATCAAGTGACCCTTTATGTGTACTCAGGAACCAAGTTTCACACATAAGCGACTTCATTAATAGTAATCCGAACCATATCTCGAATAAACTAAATTTAACCTATTACAAGAATGACTAAGAGTCTTATAAATTATTACGAACCAAAGCAGTGAAAAACAAAATAAAACTTCTTGGGCTCCACAGGCAGAAAACCGAAGTAGCTCGCGTAGACTTCAGCTCTAGGGTCTTCAATGTTCTCCTAGACTTCTCCTTCTACTGAGCAGCATTTATAAAGACAAGGTTGAGTACAGGATGTACTCAGCAAGTGTGATAAAGTATGACACGTGGCAATAAACAAGGAAAAGGCAGCATGGGGTCCTTTTGCATATAGATATACATCATATTAAGCACCTATTTACTAAGTGGAAGACATCGCGCCTATAGTCCAATCATGCCTACAGCTTACCCAGCTATAGCATCAACATAAGAACCAATCACAGTATCTCACTGTGATCACCAACCAAACTATACCAAAATCCCACTAATCATGTGAGGGTCCATGCAATGCTCGTGACTGTGAGCACGGCTGTCATAATAGTTTTAACTCTGTAGAGGTTGTACACAATTCCCCATAAGAAGTGATTTTGTCTCCCGTTTCCAGGTGGACTAAAGAAATCTCCATTACGCCTGCGCCGTCGCACTCGCACACTTCCTTTGGTGTGAGGGCCAAGAGATCACTTCAAGGCTTTTCTATGGCTTTCTCCAGCTTGTACGTGTCCACTGAGGTTTCACCTAATAAGGCACTAACCGTAACCTTGGAAAGGCCCCCCTCTTGTCCTAGATAGTTCTCGGAAGTAACCCTCCCTTTCCCACACATATCTCTCCAGATGGATCTGGGCGTAACCCGCTTTTCCCGATCCACCAATTGGCACGCACAGAACTGGTCTCCACCACTTACTACGTTAGGCCGCGCCCATTCTTGGCTCATGGTTGTACGATAACACATAGGAGGTCGCTCCACGAACTAGTCCTTACATTTGAGAAGATAACATACCAAGGGACAATGCCGGTAACCCCACACACAGCCCTACACCAACCATATCCCCCAAATCACTAATTTCCAAGTTACTATTAAATAACCCATTAATCCTCGTGAAGCAAATATGATAATAAATCAAATTAATGTCACCCATCCCGATAACAGCAAGCTAAGCATGTAATCTACCCAACAAAAAGGTAAACAAGGGCGACAAGACATAATAAGGAAACTAGGTCAATTCCTAATAGTAGGTGCGCATTCAATTTGACACAAACATGCAATCTATAAGATACAGGTTTTGTAAAATAGGCACAAAATGGTCAAGGACACTTGCCTTCCTACTCCTAGGAATAGTATTCAACTGCTTCAAACTCCTGCTGCTGAAAGTCCTCGTATTGCGGGTCCGAGACGAAGTCACCTAATGCACGAGAGCACAAAAAATCAATCAAATGCAACAAAACAGACCAAGATCAGCATGAATGCATAGGTTATTTCGATATGATCGTTTTGATATATTATTCACTGAAATCGGAGTTACGGTTTAAAAGTTATAGCATTTATAAAGTTCAGCGACTAATCTGTAATTAATAATTAAGTACTGAGGACCTATCTGTAATTCACAAAATTATGTAAGGACTAAAATTTAATTACAAAAAAATTCAGGGGTTTAAATGTAAATTTGTCATTCGACATGGACTAATTTATAAATAAAATAAGTATAGGGGCTTTTCTGTAAAATTGTCATAGTTAGTTATTAAATTAATTATTAAATAATTATCAAATTTATTTCTTAGATTATTAATTAATTATTTTATTATTTCATTTAGTAATTAACATATTAATTTGAAATTAATTAACTAAAATTTTCTAATTAATTTTAATTAACCGGCCCTACTAACATCATCGTGATGTCATGCTGACGCAGTAAAGGGTTTGATTTATTTTATTCAAAAAACGAGGTTTAATTTGGGCCCTTGATTTCAAATTGAACGGATCTGACTATTTAGATGACGTGGCTTAATCTGATGCGCTGGATTTGAATCGGATGGATGAGGTTGATTGGGTGATGTGGCACATTGTGAGCGTTTGGATGTCGATCAGGCAGATAGGATTCAATTAGATCTAATGGGTGGCGTGATCTAATCTTGGTCGTCCGTCAGGATCGGACGGTTGGGGCAGCCCACACCTGGGCAGAGCGACGGCTGGGCCGACCGGTCGACGGCGGCACCATGGCCGGCCACTTCGGCGTGCTCGTCGAGGCACAAAACTCGGCGTGGAGGGGCTTAAAAATACGAGGAGAGGGAGGGGGCTCACCAAGGGGTCGGACGGGGTCGAGGGTGGCTGAAGTTGGGGTCTCGTCGACGGGGTGGCGGCTCGAGACTTCGTTGACGTCGTGGAGCTCCTCCAAGCAGCGTCGCACGACGAGAACTGGCTGGGCACGGGCGGCGCAGTGCAGGCGAGCTCCACACAGGGTCGGCTCGGGCTGGCGCAGCACCCGAAGGCGGCGCGTCAACGAGGCGAGGAGCTCGGTTTGGATGAGAAAACGGGGCCGGGACGACGGGTTCAAATAGGGGAGGAGGGGGCGGCCAAGGCGGGGGTCCGTTGGGCGATCCCGGTGGCCTCAGAGTTGGCGGGCGGCGCTCGCGGGGAGATCGGCGCGGAGGTTGGGGCTGAGGCGGCGGCGACTGGGGATGGGGATGACGGGGTGGCCCCACGCGTCATAGGGAGAGGAGGAGAGACGGTGCCTTGGCTTGGTGGGCTGCGCAGTGGAGGGAAGAGAGGTGGGCCGGCTGGGGAGGGGAGAGGGAAAAAGGAGAGGGGAAGAGGGAGGATTGGGCCTAGGGAAAAATTTTAGCATTTTCCTTTTATCTCTTTATTTCTTTTTTTAGTTTTTTTGCTTCTTTTTATTCCTATATTTATATAATTGTTAAATTTCCATTGCAAGTTTTATTTGGATGAAAAATAAAATGCTATGTAATGGCATGAGATGAAATGCAATCCTATTATTTTATTAAGAAAAGAAATTTTGTTCTACTCTAAATTGGAAAATGTATTTAAGAAATTTGGAATTTTAATATTTTGAAAAATGTTGAATTTTAGGCCGTTACAAACCTACCCCCCTTAAAATGAATCTCGCCCTCGAGATTTGGAAGGAATGGAAAATAGATTGGGATATTCTGCTCTAAGCTCATCTTGATGTTCCCAAGTGGCTTCATCCTTAGAATGGTGACTCCACTGAACTTTGCACATCTTTATAACTTTACTTCGAGTCACACGCTTGGTAGTGTCTAAGATCTTGATAGGTCGTTCCGAATATGACAGATCACCACCTAGATCTAATTCCTCAATCGGAAGCTGCTCTTTCGGAACTCTTAAGCACTTCTTCAGTTGTGACATGTGGAACACATCATGCACATCTGACAATTGCAGTGGTAACTCTAATTGATATGCAACTTCTTCTTTTCTGCATGGTCCAATCTACCTTGGTGCTAACTTCCCATTAACCTTGAATCTGCGAAGGCCTCTTATTGGAGAAACCTTAAGATACACAAAGTCTCCAACCTCAAAAGCTAGATCTCTCCTTCTATTGTCCGCATAACTCTTCTACCTTGACTGAGCAACTTTCAGATTTTCCCGTATGAGTTGCACCTGTTTTTCGCCTCTTTTAGTATCTTGGGTCTGAACACTTGACTTTCCCCAGTCTCATTCCAAAATAATGGTGTTCTACACTGTCACCCATAGATGGAAGACTCTTGTCCCAGCTCTTACCATACTTTAGAGCACAGGCACGTAACATATCCTCTAATATCTGATTGGTTCTTTTAGTCTGTCCGTCTGTTTGTGGATGATAGGCCGAGCTGAAATTTAACATAGTATCCATAGACTCATGCAGCTTCTCCCAAAACTTCGAGATGAACTGGGTACCTCTATCGGATACTATCTTCTTTGGTACTCCATGCAAGCAAACAATCCTTGCCATATACAACTCTGCTAACTTTGCCCCAGTGTAGGTTGTTTTAACTGGAATAAAGTGAGCAACCTTAGTCAATCGATCCACAATGACCCATATAGAGTCATACCCGGCTTGCGTGCGAGGCAAACCGATTATGGAATCCATTCTGATCTCTTCCCATTTCCATTCTGGAATCTTCATTGGCTGCACTAATCCGGCAGGCTTCTGATGTTCTGCCTTTACCCTTTGACAAGTATCACATAGCGCTACATACTCTGCAATATCTCTTTTTATACCATACCACCAATACTTAGTTTTCATATCTTGGTACATCTTAGTGCTACCTGGATGTATGGAATATGCTGAATCATGAGCCTCTCTTAGAATCATATCAGGGATTGGCTTCTGATTAGGTACACAAATTCTCTTGCCTAACCATAAAGTACCTCTGTCATCCAAAGTGAAATCACTTGTCTTATTCTCTTGTATGAGCTGCTTGATCTCGTTGATCTTTTCATCCTCTAGTTGACCTTTATGAATCTCCTCTTCCAAGGTTGATTCAACCTCCATGGTAACTGTTTCTGCCACATTGACTATCCCAAGGTTGAGCTTCTCAAATTCCTTAATCAATTCTTGTGGTATCTCACTGGCTACTACCATATTACAGTGTCGCTTCCGACTCAATGCATCTGCAACCACAGCCTTTCCTGGGTGATAGTTGATTCTAACATCAAAATCCTTGATCAACTCTAACCATCGATGTTGCCTTAGATTCAGATCTATCTGTGTGAGGATATACTTTAGACTCTTATGATCCGTGTATATTTCACACCGATGTCCAATGAGATAGTTCCTCCATATCTTCAGAGCATGAACCACTGCGGCTAACTCCAAATCGTGAGTAGGATAGTTCAACTCATGGTTCCTCAATTGGCACGAAGCATAGCACACAACTTGACCTTCTTGCATCAATACACGTCTCAGACCTTGACGTGAAGCATCACAATAGATGTCAAACTTCTTAGTAAAATTCGGCAGAATCAGTACTGAGACTGATGTCAATCTCTTCTTAAGTTCCTCAAAACTAATTTGGCACTCCTTCAACCATTCAAACTCCTTTCCTTTCTCTAGCAATCGTGTCATTGGCTTGACTTTCTTTGAGAAATTCTTTATGAATTGGCGATAGTATCCTACCAATCCAAGAAAACTGCGAATCTCTGACACATTCTTTGGTGGCATCCAATTCACTACCTTTTTGACCTTGCTTGGATCAACTGTTACTCCTCCAGCAGATATGATATGCCCAAGGAAAGAGACTTGATCCAACCAAAACTCACACTTGCTGAACTTTGCATATAACCTATTCTCTCTGAGCTTCTCAAGAACTAGCCTTAGGTGTTGCTCATGTTCTGTTTTATTCTTGGAGAATACCAGGATGTCGTCGATGAACACGACCACGAACTTGTCTAAGTACTCCATAAACACCTTATTCATTATATACATGAAGTAAGCAGGGGCATTGGTTAATCCAAATGACATGACTGTGTACTCATATAACCCACATCTGGTCCTGAAAGCAGTCTTGGGTATATCTGACTCTCTAATCTTTAGTTGATGATAGCTTGACCTTAAATCAATCTTCGAGAATACTGACGCTTTCTTCATCTGATCGAACAAATCTTCAATCCTAGGTAAGGGATACTTGTTCTTGATAGTAACCTCGTTCAGGGATCTATAATCCACACACATCCTTTGAGTTCCATTCTTCTTCTCCACGAAAAGTATTGGTGCTCCCATGGTGATGAGCTAGGGCGAATGAAACCCTTCTCTTGAAGCTCCGTGATTTGCTTCTTAAGTTCTACTAATTCATTAACAGGCATCCTATATGGCCTCTTAGATATAGGTGCTGTTTCAGGCACTAGGTCAATTAGAAATTCAATATCACAGCCAGGTGGCATACCTGGCAATTCTTTTAGAAATACATCTTGATAGTCACGGAGAACTCGTATTTCCTCAATGGTTTTGCCTTCCATCTTATTGAGTACACGTTGGTCCCGCTGTACTGGTTGCTACAAACTCAACCTTCATTCCATTGGTACTTGTTAACTGAACTGCCCTTCTTGCACACTGTATTACTCTGTCGTACTTCTTTAACCAGTCCATTCTGAGGATTATATGTATCCCTCTTGATTCCAGAACAATGAGATTAGACAAGAATTCTACCCCCCTATGTGCAGACCTACTACTAGGCATAAATGTCTAGTTCTCAATTCTCCTCCGGGAGAACTTACTAGCATAGTATTTTTCATGATAACCATAGGAATTTCGTACTTTGCCACAAAACTTGATGCTATGAATGAATGTGATGCTCCAGAATCAAATAAAATAGTAGCAGGGTTAGAGTTTGCAAGGAACGTACCCATCACTACTTCTGGAGCATGCTGAGCTTCTTCAGTGGTCAAATGGTTGACCTTGCCATAGATATAGTTGGACCGGCCTTGGTTATTTTCCTTGTTGGACTTCTGAGTTGATCCCATAGGTGGTGCGGCGACTTTGTTAGAACAGTTGTTAGCATAGTGTCTCGGCATACCACACTTGAAGCATGCTCCTCGAGCCCCACTGACAGCATTAGCTCTAGTTACTGGCTTGCTAGTGTTCTACTAAGCTGGTACTGTAGGACGAGGTACTGGCTGATTCCCAGTATGAGGCATCTGTGGTGGGTTAGGACGTGCTGCCTGAAAGTTTGTCTTCTGCATCTGTATCTGAAAGTTAGGGTGTGAAGCTTGCATTGGTGGTTTCCCAGTATACGGAAGACAATACATCGGCCCCCATGGTGGCATCATGCGGGGGCGGACATTGGGGTTGGAAGATTGCCCATTGAATGACATCTTCCTCTTGCCTTCCTGTTCAATCTCTGCCCGTTTGTCTTCAAGGACAAGTGCTTTGTCCACCAGCTTTTGAAAGTTCATATAGTCATTACTCATAAGTTGGTATAGGAGATCATGGTTCACCCCACCAAGAAACAACTCTTGCTTTTTCTCATTGGTGTTCATATCCTCTAGGGCATACCTCGATAGCTGAGTGAACTTGTTGAGGTATTCATTCACTGACATACCTCCTTGCTTCAAGTTTTGGAACTCCTTCAGTCTGATGGTCCCAACTGGAACATAGTGAGAGCGAAAGTTGGTCTTGAATTCGTTCCAGGTGATGTCTGCAGCACTAGCATGAGCACCGCAGTAAGCATCCCACCAGTCCGCGGCAGCTCTAGCTAACTGATGTGTTGTGTAGAGTACTTTCTCATGGTCGTTGCACTGTACTATGGCCAGCTTCTTCTCAATTGATTTAAGCCAATCGTCAGCCTCCAAAGGATCCTTGCCTTGAGAGAAGGTGGGTGGCCTAGTCCTCGTAAACTTGCCCAGCTTGTATTGGCCCTGACCTTGTGGTGCTGCACCTTGATTTTGCAGCATCTGAGTGAGAATTTGCATCAAGTTCTGCATCAACTGCGTCTGCATAGCTATGATCTGTGCGAATGGTCCAGCAATTCCATTGGCATTGATGTCGTTGTTATTGTTGTTGTTGCCACTTTGGTTATTGTTCTGAGGGATATGGTTGTTCTGGTTCTAGTTATTCTGGTTAGTTTGGTTGTTCTAGTTGGAGAAACCTCCCTGATTAGCTTCAGTGCGCCTATTGTAAACCATCTGATGTAATGAAGAGAAGAGTTGAGATTGATGATTGAGATAGATGAAAAGAAGAAAGAATAAGTAATCCCAATTATATGCATCAAAGTGACACAGTAAACAAAAATTTATTCAAACTAAGAAAGATGAGGCTATGAACAAGGCGCCGAGGCATTTCATAGCTCACATCACACACCAACTAGCACACAAGCACACCACAACCTAACAAAAAGCACACCACTAAAGAACTAAACGACTCTAATCGACTCTTAACACCTATTACAGCTTAAGGCAAAGGACCTCCTATTACAGCCTTCCCCTATCCAAGCACTGCGGCGGCTATGTACCCATGGGTAGAAACCTACAGATAGTGACTGGTGGAGGAGGACATGGTGACGGTGAAGCGTTGGTCCAATGTTCTTCTTGCACACCAAGTGCTCCATCAAGCCTCTCGCGGAGATATGCATTCTCGTCCAGGGTAGCACAATAGCACTCGCACAAATCCAGCATCAACTGGTCGCTTCTCTCCCGACCTGGTTCGGGGCTCGGATCATTCTTCACGAACCCTGGAAACCTCCGTGTGCCTAGTACCCTGCAAGGAAAATGGCAGAACTTTGAGTTTTGCAGATTGTCCTTACGTTTGTGGCTCAGGCTCGTGATTGTAGCCCATGTGGCATTAGTACCTGCTTGTGCTTCACTGATCGTGGGAACTGGGGTATGGTGACTACTGTACTCTTGGTTGCCGTCCTAGATCCTTAATTCCACCATCCACTCATCACGTTCTGGCTTTGGAATGATCTGGTGAGTGAATGAGAGCACGGTATCCAAGCCAATTTCATCTAGCAATGCTCTTAGTTGCTCTGTGGCAACTCCTCCGATCTGTCCACTAGTACAGAACTTCTGAGGCGTGCGGTGCCATGGTCTTCTATCTTCTTGTTCTTCTTGCACCCTGAGTGACGGAGACCTGATGTAGTCTTCCTCTTGTGGTTCCTCCTCGGGCTCATATTCTTCTAGTTCCATCTCCTCTTCTGGCTCGGATTCTTCTGGTTCCACCGGCTCTTGAGATGCTGCTGGTTCTTGGGGTGTTGCTTGCACCAACTGCTCGCACACCGTGTGGACGTCCTTCTCATAAGGTTTTTCTTCGTCCGAGTCGCTGAGCACCCTGTTTCCATACCTCGGCTGGACTTTCGGTACGTCTTCTAGTGTGGTTGGCAGTGGGGTCGGGGTTGATCTCCTGGCAAGCCTTCTTGCCAACGGTCCAAGTGGCCTTCGTCTTGGTCCAGTCTGCTTCTGTGTTGTGTACCTTGTTCTTGCCATCTATAATTTTAGAAGAGCATGTATTAGAAAAATGTAAATAGATAAGATGCGGAGAAAAATAAAATTTTGCAAAACTTTTGGCACATAGTTTTGAAATTAAAGTCCTAGACGTCGATTCTATTCTAGGCTCGTATCCTACGGTCAACACGGCTCTGGTACCACTTCTGTCACACCTGGTTTTAAAGCCAAAACCAAATGACCCTTTATGTGTGCCCAGAAATCAAGTTTCACACATAAGCGACTTCATTAATGGTAAACCAAACCATGTCTCGAATAAACTAAATTTAACCTATTACAAGAATGACTAAGAGTCTTATAAATTATTAGGAACCAAAGCAGCGAAAAACAAAATACAACTTCTTGGGCTCCACAGGCAAAAAACCGAAGTAGGTCACCTAGACTTCAGCTCCAAGGTCTTCAATATTCTCCAAGACTTCTCCTTCTACTGAGCAGCATTTATAAAGGCAAGGTTGAGTATGGGATGTACTCAGCAAGTGTGGGAAAGTATGACATGTGGCAATAAACAAGAAAAAGGAAGCATGGGATTCTTTTGCATAAAAGCACATCATAGAGATATACATCCTATTAAGCACCTATTTACTAAGTAGAAGACATTGCGCCTATAGTCCAATCATGCATACAGCTTACCCAGCTATAGCACCAACATAAGAACCAAACACAATATCCCACTGTGATCACCAACCAAACCATACCAAAATCCCACTAATCATGACAGTTTTAACTCTGCAGAGATTGTACACAATTTTTCACGAGAAGTGATTTTGTCCCTCGTTTCCAGGTGGACTAAAGAAATCTCCGTTATGTCTGTGCCGTTGCACTCACACACTTTCTTTGGTGTGAGGGCCACGAGATCACTTCAAGACTTTTCTATGGCTTCCTCCAGCTTGTATATACCTAATGAGGTTTCACCTAATAAGACACTAACCGTAACCTTGGAAAGGCCCCCCTCTTATCCTAGATGGTTCTCGAGAGTAGCACCCCTCCCCAGACATATCTCAGCAGGTGGATACAGGCGTAACCCGCTTTTTCCGCTCCACCGGTTGGGACGCACAGAACTGGCCTCCACCACTTAATACGCCAGGCCGCGCTGGCTCGTGGTTGTACGGTAACACATGGGTGGTCGCTCTGCGAACCGGTCCTTAGATTTGGAAAGATAACAAACTAAGAGACAGTGCCGATAACCCCGCACACAGCCCTACACCAACCATATCCCCCAAATCACTAATCTTCAAGTTACTATTAAATAACCCATTAATCCTCATGAAGCAAGTATGATAATAAATCAAATTAATATCACCCATCCTGACAACAACAAGCTAAGCATATAATCTACCCAACAAAAAGGTAAACTAGGGCGATAAGGCATAATAAGGAAACTAGGTGAATTCCTAATAGTAGGTGCGCATTCAATTTGACACAAGCATGCAATATATAAGATAGAGGTTTTATAAAATAGGCACAAAATGGTCAAGGACATTTGCCTTCCTGCTCTTGGGAATAGTATTTAACTGCTTTAAACTCTTGCTGCTAGAAGTCCTCGTATTGAGGGTCTGAGACGAAGTCGCCTAATGCACGAGAGCACAAACAATCAATCAAATGACACAAAACAGACCAAGATCAGTATGATTATGTCATGAATGCATAGGTTATTTTGATACGATCGTTTTGGTGTATTATTCACTGAAATCGGAGTTACGGTTTAAAAGTTATAGCATTTATAAAGTTCAGAGACTAATTTGTAATTAATAATTAAGTACTGAGGACCTATCTGTAATTTACAAAATTATGTAAGGACTAAAATTTAATTGCAGAAAAATTTAGGGGTTTAAATGTAAATTTGTCACTCGGCATGGACTAATTTATAATTAAAATAAGTAGGGGCTTTTCTGTAAAATTGTCTTAGTTAATTATTAAATAATTAATTATTGACTAATTATCAAATTTATTTCTCAGATTATTAGTTAATTATTTTATTATTTTATTTAGTAATTAACAGATTAATTCAAAATTAATTAACTAGAATTTTCTAATTAATTTTAATTAACCGGCCCTGCTGACTTCATCGTGATGTCATGCTGACGCAGTAAAGGGTTTGATTTATTTTATTCAGAAAACGAGGTTTAATTTGGGCCCTTGATTTTAAATTGAACGGATCTGACTATTTGGATGACATGACTTAATCTGGTGCGCTGGATTTGAATCGGATGGATGAGGTTGATTGGGTGACGTAGAACATTGTGGGGGCTTGGATCTCGATCGGGCGGATAGGATTCAATTAGATCTAATGGGTGGCGCGATCTAATCTTCAGTC
>BCLG01000062.1:6008-16834 GCA_001602295.1 Zoysia matrella
GCCGCCGTGCCTTGGCCGTCTCAGGTCAATTTTCTTTTATGTTATAGTTGTTGAACACGTAGTTGGCGCGAGCGAAGTTGTGGTGGTGGTGCTAGTCATCATGGCGCGAGCGAGGTGGTGATGGTAGTCAGTATGTCGGAAGCGAGGTGGTGGTGGTGACAGTTGCTATGTCGCGAGCGAGGTGGTGGTGGTGGTAGTAGTTGCCATGACGTGGTGATGGTGGTGGTGGGTAGACACTATGGTCGCTATGGCTCGAGCGAGGTGGTGGTGGAAAGGGAGGAGCAGTTGTGAAAGACAGTGTATTATATGCTCAACATTGAAGCTATTATTTTCCTTTTTTTAGGAGAGACTTAATTGCATTGTCCTAGGCTTGTCACTTTGCAGGACACAAGATGAGACATAAAAGACATTTTTATCATATCATCTTCATAGATCACGTAACCTTGTTAGACGTCTCCCGTTCGAAACAGATATGGTTGGAAATATACAGATCTTTGCATATCTATAACCGTATCTGTTTCGAATTATCCACGTTTTTTGGACAGTTCGAGGATGCGTAGATGGGGTTAGTTTCCATGGTCTACTCCTATTCGAGACAGAGTTTCAGCATCACCTCCCTGTTGTGACCGGATACACAATCTCACTTGCAGGACGTGTATTCTGGTCACAGTAGAGAGGTGCTGCTGAAATTCTGTCTCGAATAGAAGTAGAGCATGGATACTAACCTCATCTACGCATCCTCGGGTGGGATTAGGACCTATCTTCACCTATTAGATAGTACAAACATCGTGTAGATGCAATTGATTTTTATATCACTCGCTGATATGTTAGAGGATGGACGACCGTGAGTGGATGTACATGGGACGCTCAAGTTAGGGTTCGTTGACCGATGAATGGATTGAGAAGACCGATGCTTTCCTAGAACTAGCATTTTCGAAGGTTAAAGGAGCGCCTGCCACTTGGTGTCCTTGCAGCAGATGTGCTAACATGTGTCGACAAACAAAGGTGGTAATGGGTAAACATCTTTGCAAGAATGGATTTACGGTAGATTACACCTGGTGGATCTACCATGGTGAATCCGATCGTATGAGAGACAAGGTCGTGAGATAACGTGTCGAGGATTATGATGCTGATGGCGGGGTAGGAGACATGTTAAATGACTATCATGAAGCACATTTCGCTGAAGGATGTAGTGGGGAGGAGTCAAAGGCAACCGCAAAGGCGTATTACGACATGTTGACTGCGGCACAGAAACCCCTTCACGGTCGGACAAAGGTTTCTCAACTGGATGCCATTGGACGCCTAATGGCCGTAAAGTCTCAGTTTAGCCTGAGTCGAGACGCGTTCGATGTTATGTTGACAGTTTTTGGCAGCATGCTTCCTGAAGATCACATTCTGTCAAATAACATGTATGAGGCACGGAAAATCCTTCGTGCACTGAAGATGCCATATGAGCAGATACATGTTTGTCCAAAGGGGTGCATCTTATTTAGGAAAGAACACGCGAAAGCAAAGTACTGTGCAAAGTGTGGATCCTCTAGGTTTTTGGAGGTAGACTCTGGTGATGGTCATAAGAGGCAGTTCGCGGTACCTGTGAAAATCTTGCGGTACCTTCCGTTCATATCGAGAATCCAACGGCTATACATGACCGAGGAATCTGCGAAACAAATGACGTGGCATAAAAATGGATGTCGATACAATTCTGAGAAGCTAGTACATCCTTCTGATGGTGAAGCATAGACCCATTTTGATGTGATTCATCGCGACAAAGCTTTAGAGGCTCAAAATGTACGTATTGCGCTGGAAACAGATGGGTTCAATCCTTATGGAATGATGGCTGCCCCATATACTTGTTGGCCCGTGTTCGTCATCCCTCTCAATTTACCCCCGGGCGTCCTCTTCCAACGACAGAACATATTCTTGTCGTTGATAATTTCTGAACACCCGGGGGATAAATGAGTGTGTTCATGGAGCCTGTGATTGATGATTTGCTCCATGCTTGGGAGGAAGGGGTGTGGACGTATGACCGAGCTATAAAGAGAAACCTTAAATTGCATGTTTGGTACCACTACTCCCTGCATGACTTCCCGGCGTATGGGATATTCTGCGGTTGGTGTGTTCACGGAAAGTTCCCATGCCCAGTATGCAAGGCAGCTCTGCAGTTTATTTGGTTGAAGAAGGGTGGGAAGTATTCTTCGTTCGACAAACATCGACAGTTCCTCCCTCTTGACCATCCATTCAGACGAGACATCAAGAACTTTACGAAAGGTGTCGTAGTTACAGAGCCTGCACCACAGATGATGACAGGTGCCGCACTTCGTGCTCAAATAGATGCTCTCGAGGTCAATGCACAAGGTGGTTTTGTGGGATATGGTAAGCAACATGGCTGGACTCAGAAGTCGGGCTTATGGAGGCTCTCCTACTTTGATGACCTTCTACTTCCACATAATATTGATGTAATGCACACTGAAAAGAATGTTGTCGAGGCTCTTTGGGCAACAATCATGGACATTTCTAATAAGACAAAAGACAACGTTAAGGCTAGATTGGATTTGGCAATGTTATGCGATAGACCAAAGCAAGAAATGGCGCCTCCTAGAGGCGGCAAGTCATGGAGCAAGCCTAAGGCCAAATTCGTTCTGAAGAGGCCACAAAGGAGGGAAGTACTAGAATGGTTCCAAACTCTAATGTTCCCTGATGGGTATGCATCGAATATGATGAGGGGAGTGAACTTATCTACTATGCGAATCAATGGGCTAAAGAGTCATGACTACTACATATGGCTTGAGCGGCTTCTTTCGGTGATGGTTCGAGGCTATGTCCCTGAGCACGTCTGGCTAGTGCTGGCAGAGTTGAGCAATTTCTTTCGTCAGCTTTGTGCTAAGGAGTTATCTCGGACCGTGATTGCAGACATGGAGAGAATGGCACCTGTGTTGCTCTGTAAGTTGGAGAAGATCTTTCCACCCGGCTTTTTCAATCCGATGCAGCATTTGATTTTGCACCTCCCGTACGAGGCACGAATGGGGGGGTCTGTGCAGGGCCGTTGGTGATATTCAATTGAGATATGTCAAAAGGTTCTTCGAACTAAATGTAAAAATAAATGCAAAATTGAAGCTTCCATCGCAGAGGCATACATTCTAGAGGAGGTGTCAAACTTCACAACAAAATACTATTGTGACAACCTTACTAACGTGCATAACCCAACCGCTCGTTACAATGCGAGCGAAGACGAATCAAACCTCAGCATTTTTTGAGGGCAACTCGGAAGTGCAAATGATGCGACCCATAAGATTGAAACATGAAGAGTGGCGCAATATTATGGTATATGTGTTGACCAACCTTTCCGAAGTGGAGCCGTACATGTAAGAATTTCATCATCAATTCTGGCGTGAATCAAGGGAACCCACCCCGCATGAAGCTGAGACACTTCTTAGACAGGGTGCGGGAAATGGAATGCCCGATTTCATGTCTTGGTTCAAACATAAGGTACTGTCCAATTTACCTCGTACTTAGTTTGACATTACAAGTTGCTCGTATGTGTAAATAATACAAAGAACTATCTTGATTTATCTCGCACGGCCAAACCGATGCGTCTATGACTGCCGAGTTGAGACAGGTCGCCGACGGCTGTGCCTATAGGGTCAGGTCATTTACCGGTTATGACGTGAATGGATATCGCTTTCACACAACAAAACATGAGAATAGTCGGCCCAAGCGAAGAACGACAAATACTAGAGTTTTTACGCAAGGCCTTGATGGGGTCGAGTATTATGGAAGAATTGAAGAAATATATGAACTCACGTTTCATGGTTGCAAACCTCTTAATCCTGTCATATTCAAATGCCATTGGTTTGATCCTGCAGTAGTGAGACGGAACCCTAATCTTGGGTTAGTCGAAATTCGATAATCATCCGTCTTACTAGGAGACGATGTCTATATTGTGGCTCAACAGGCCACACAAGTTTATTATCTCTTTTACGCGTGCCAAACCGACGACCGTCTTAATGGTTGGGATGTTGTGTACAAGGTATCTCCACACGGTAAATTACCGGTCCCAAACAATGAAGATTACAACACATATGACGGAGAGTTCTTTCAAAAAAATAGGCTAGAAGGTACTTTTGAGATAGACCTAACCGAAGCGATCGGAATGGAAGTAGACAATGAAAGGGCTATCGACGAGGACGCTGGAGACGAGGTTCATAATGTGAAGGACTTAGAATTACTTAAGCAACATTTAGGCAATGACAGTGATGACACCAGTCCTCCTTCGAAGCTTGGGCACGATTATATTGACATTGGTGATAGTGATGATGAGACTTATGATCCAGCTAATCCCGATCATGATGATTATTTTTAATACATGTATGATCCGTACTAATAATTAATTTTCATTTTTTAGTACTAGTTCATTTTTTAATTTTCTTTTTTGCATCTCATTCTAAATACATTTTGTTTATCTGTGCTGATTGGTTTACTCTTTTTTATTGTAGGTGATTGGGCAAAGATGGTTGGCGGTTTCAGAAAGGTAAAATCGCTGTACAAAAGAGGTTCTGATGCAGCTAAGGGGTCCAGCAAGGGTGAAGGAAAGGGTGGAGGCAGTGGTCGAGGGAGAGGCAAGGCACCTGTAGCTCCACCGTCGCCTGTACCACCGTCGTCACCCGAGGAGGACGAGCAGGAAGAGGAGTAAGAGCAGGATGAGGAGCAGGAGGAGCAGGAGCAAGATGAGGAGCAGGAGGAGCAGGAGCAGGATGACGAGCAGGAGGAGCAGGAGGAGGCGACATTGGATTCAGCTTCCTCTGAAACGTCGGGTGTTTGATTGTGAGGTCCCTCTACCCTCCCGACCTGACCGATACCGCGTGAGAGACGCCCGCTGATTCGGCCCGCTGGTGCTAGGTAAGTTACTTAATAAGTTATCATTTATTTTTCAATTGATATGTTAAAAATCACAATAGAAACTAATGATTTATCTTAATCACTTGGGCAGAGGTTGGATGCTTGTGGCTGCAGGTGATCATAAACGTCATGTCAATGGCATCCTTGGTCTTTTGTGCAAGCTACACTTTTCGGGCCTGGTTGCGTATAGCGGAGGGCATGAGCCGGCGTACACATGGGACCACTACATCGCCTTTTCCGATGTACCAGATCGGGATGGCAGGGTCTTTCGCAACAAGGCGGAGCGGGTGACGGCTGAGCTGTGGGTAAATATTCCTCGCACTACATTTAGTTTTTATTTGACATTGCTAAATAATGACTGGATACATCGCGTCTATATGCAGGATTTTTTCAGATGCCAGAACGGATACGAGGCTAAGGCGGCTACTGTGGCTCATAAGGCCTGTGTCAAGCTCGTCAAAGACATGCATTACGAGACTCTCGCATCCAGGCCATTGTAACATACCATGCTACATACCTTGACACGAAGATCACCAAAACTCAAGCAAGAACTATGACGATGACCCGGGAAGAATACCTGCAGGTAAATATAAAACATTAATACTGCTTTCTTCTGAGATTTAGTACGCTTAATTTGATCTTCTTATATGTCATATACTTAATGTCATGTAGGTGTCTCCGTGGTGGTGTGTCTAACATATCTAGTGTTGGAAAGAGATGGTGAATAAGTGGTGCGCCGCCGAGTGGGAGGAGACGCACAACGCTTGTCGGGAGCGTCGTTTGATGATGCCAGGTGCACCACACCATCAAGACAACCTAAGCCTCGACGAATACGCGGCTAGATGGGTACGCGAATTCATTTATTTATTATAACGCTCAATTATGCATAATTTCTACTCATCTTGCTATTTTTTCGCAGTCCTCGTCACATGGTGGCCAGCCTTGCTCCCAGTTCAAGGCATGGGCTTTGACCCACAAGGGCAAGGCGACGTCCGACGTCGAGTATCACCCGGAGGACCTGCCCTCGGCGTACAGCAATGCGACCGTCCACAGCTGCCTCAGTGAGTACACTGAGATGGCAAGAGAGATCCATGGACAAGAGTACGATCCAAGTACCCAGAACCTTGATGGAGAAGTCGTCATGAGGGTAGGAGGCGGCAAGAAGCATGGACGGTACTGGATTGGGGACAACACACTCGACACGGCCACCACTCCCACTCTCTCTCAGATTCGAGCTAGGAGCTCGAGTTCAAGCCCGGTCATACGCCCACGACCAGCCACTGCACAGTCCCGGATGGAGGCACTCCAGATTACTTATGTTTTATTCGTCGTTCTTTGATTTTTACATACTTTTGCTTTGTATTGTAATATTGAAGTGAAATATTATAGGCCGAGCTGGCAGAAGAGAGGAGGTTAAGGGAGGAGATGGCGGCGAGGATGGAGGCCGATCGGCAGAGGCAAGAGGCCGAGCGGCAGAGGATGGAGCATATGTTTCAGTGGATGCAAAGTCTTAGCGAAAGGATGGGTTAACCTTTGTCACCGGAGCTAATTCCTCCTCCACCTCCTCCTGCAACTACTCCTGTGAGTTTGAATGTTTTAAGTTGTTTGTTTCTACTTTAAATCTTGTCTAACATATGCAATCTTTTCTCTTTTGTACAGAATCAATCGGCGGCATCGAATCATGCGCCATCGAATCAATCGCCTCATACGCCGCAGTGGCCTCGTAGTTGATCTGTGTGTGAAACTATTGGACTATATATGTGTGAAGCAAACTAATATGATAGATGTTTATTGTATTTTGTGTGAGACTTGTTTATATAAACTGCCTGTGATGTGATTTAAGTGTTTTTTGGCTATATAAATTGCTTGTGATGTGATCTATATGTTTGTGGTTTATATAAACTGTCTGTGATGTGATATATGTGTGATTTAAACTGATTTTAACATTTCGAAAACATATTATGTCGAGTGCTCCAGGTTTTGCCGAGTGTCTGGGTAAAAACACTCGGCAAAAATTTAGCATTTGCCGAGTTTTTTTACCCAGACACTCGGCAAAAGTTAAATCTTTGCCGAGTGTCGCGGTTCTGGCACTCGGCAAACATTAAGTTTTTGCCGAGTGCCGTAAGCCTGGCACTCGGCAAACTCTCCGTCACTGTTTTCTGTCCGTTCGGTCTATTTTTTTGCTAAGGGTCTAAAGGGCACTCGGCAAATAGTTTGCCGAGTGCCTAACAGAAAACACTCGGGAAAGGGCTATTTGCCGTCAAAAGGTAGGTCGAGTGGTCTATGCCGTGGGTGGCACTCGGCAAACACTTTGCCGAGTGTTTTTGGCCTTTTGCCGAGTGCTCTTGGCACTCGGCAAACACGGGCATTCCGGTAGTGCCGTGCCGTGGCTCCTTCATTGCCGTTGAACTAGAACTGGCAGCAGGGCCCACATTCCCTCCTTCCAGGTGTATCCTGACATATCTCCACCGGTTTAGACAGCAAATATCTACGAGTATCTTAAATTATAAACAGAGCAAAATCAAAATCAACATATAGCTTACATAATGGACTGTCAAACACTTAGGGCCCCTTTGGAGCTGATTATGCGTAATTTCTACCAAATGGCTAACGCATAATCACTTATTTCTGAAAATCAGTAAAAAGCTCATGGCAAATATGAACTAGCAGGAAAAGCAGTAGATTTCCTACTCATCGCAGCTTTGGAATGTCAGTTTGTGTTAAATAAGGGTAATAGAGACATTTTAATACAATCGTTCATTATAAAAAAAGACACCATAAGCAGCCATATTTTAGGTTTACGAAACAGTTTCAACAGGACTTTAGATTATCCCTGAAAGCTGCTCAACCACATAATCTAAAGCCCAAGCCAAATTTTGATAATCTAAAGCCCTACCAAACGGGCCTTAGTCCTAAGTAACTTATATACATGAACGTAAATCACTGTGATCATGTACATATTTGAACTTTGTAGACATTTTTGTTGTTTGCTTATTATACGATTGATTTTATTGTTACTCATGATTATAAATAGATGTGAAAAATGAATGAACAAAAGGTTTCTTAGAGAATTTTAACATCATTCTATGTCTTAAAAAGTTCATTAGTTGCATATAAATTTTGCCAGCAAATTGAAACACTATCAACTAATGTAGTAGCAACATTCTTAAGCTTTCTCCTTTCACACATAAGGCATTGTGCAGAAACAATATCTATCTTTTTCAAGAAATACATTTAACATAATATAAACCATCATAATAAGAAAGAGATGGAAGAATAAGATTACGCGTGGCTAGATGCGAAGTAGTGAGGGTCGAAATCTCATGCATCCTTTGGTGATTATCGTCGTCATCATCCTCAATCCCGTATGAGTCTTCATCATCATGAACAACATCTTTCTTGGGTGGATAAAGTCCCTCAAGGTTGCCAAATGATTGTCCAAATGCTCGAATTGCTGGTGCAAAGTTTCATTGATCTTATCCAGTAGTTTTTGCAATTTACTATAGAAATTCTTTTCATCTTCTTTGCTCTATGTCATGGTTAGAAAAAAAAAGCACATTATCCTTACAGCTACAGTGGAATGGGTGGTGGAAATTCTGCAAAAGAAAATATCCTACCGAGCTCTTGCAAGGTTCTTACAATAGTAAAGCAAACGATGGTTCAACTGGTGGCAAGAGAAACTTGAAATCAGTGACATGGCAACTGCAGGGCCAAATACAATGCTCACCAAAGATAGATATATGGACCTTGGAGGGCTGAAAACTTGATTAGTAGAATATAATTCTATAACTGATAGCAATATTAAAAAAGTGTTTGAAGTATTATGTTTTAGTTGCTAGACTAATCTTATGAGAAATCCAAATGTTATAAGAACAAGAATGAAGATAGCAAAGGGCATCAATGACATAAAAGGCACAGCTCCAGAAATCAGCATACGATGTTCATCACTTATGCAAATTGCTCCTGTGTCTGGATTTTTTAAAATTTCATTTTACTTTTTTGATATTTTCTCAGAAGTAGGAGCACAAAAAAAAAAGGTACACGACAAAATTTCAGATCAATTTGATTAATGTGCTTCAAAATTTATGCAATCGGTTGGTGAAATTTTAGATGAGCGGCAGAAGCTTATTAAAAAGGTGGATGTGGTGCTGGAAAAACTCAAAGGGAAGAGTTGGTGTGGGAAAAAATTTAACAATAAAAAACAGTAACGGATATGAATGAATGCAAATGAGAAATGATAAAGGAAAATAACTGAATGCAAAAAGATAAAAAACCAGCAACCGAAACACAAATTAAGGACAGAAGTTCAACATTGCAAAGTCTCAAATAAAATTGTGCAAAGGCTAAACACGATTTGGAATGGGAAAAAAACCTACCAATCTACTATTTTTTTGTGGCTTTTCTTTGGGTGATAGAATCAATTGTGACATTAACTAAAGGGTATATCGAAACTAACCGCGGTGTACCTGAAGCTTTGATTACCACTTAATGTGTATATGGTTCTTGATCTTCCATTAGGTCGTGGTAACTCTTAATTTGATGGAGATGCGACATAAAATTGATCTAACCTCAAATCAACATGATTCAAACCCCGCAATCATATTGTCACTTTTCTTATGGTTATCAACCGTGCACTGTCCGATTGACCTCACCAAAAAGGCTAATCTCTGGCTTACAAATCGAAGAACACAAGCAATAACAAGAAAGAATGCAACATAAATACGAAATATAGATTAAGATCACAAATTGAAGTCTCACAAACCGTATGACGGTGGACGGGTCTCACAAACTGTATGACAGTGAAATAGTATGAAACAAAATAGTCTAAGCAAAAAACCCAAATCCCAATGGTGCGGTGGCTGTTATATATAAAGGGTCGAAGGATGTGCAAGGCTACCCTAGACGAAATCCTAATGGGCTAACACGATACAAGGTTGAACGGCCTAAGATGATGGCATAGCACCGTGACAGATTCTGGATGTCATTTTTTCGGTGATAACTAAACATTTTTGAAGAATTTGGGAACAAGATTAGATATGTTACAAAGAATATCTCTTTAGTTTTCCATCAATACCTAGAACGTCCAAAATGGAGTTTGTATGTGACTTCAGCATCTATGTTAATGTAGACTTCCTAGAATCAAGTAGGACCAGAGCCCAAGTTGGATCAGAAGTCCTCCAGAACTAGACATCTCTTCCTGGTCTTGTGCACGCTCTGTTCTTTCTCCTTGCTTCTCTTGATCCTCTCCAGTGTTCCTAATCAAGACAAAGATATTAGGTAGCAATCTATTATCTAGAGTTTAAATATGTGCTTAGGAACGATATCACCTTATAGTTCAACGGTTGTGCACGAGCTCTTGTGATTGAACCGTCAACAATAATTGAAAGGTACATGTTCTGTGTATAAAAAGGAGCGATCGATGTCCTCATCAGAAAGTGAAGATGATCTTATATTGTCTTATAGAGGATGCTATTATTTATATGCACTCATGGATGATTCCTTTAAATGCAAATATTTTCAAGGGTTATAGCCTCTCAAGTATTTTTTTTACATAATTATAAATT
Organism: Zoysia matrella; assembly: GCA_001602295.1. NCBI lineage: Eukaryota > Viridiplantae > Streptophyta > Magnoliopsida > Poales > Poaceae > Zoysia > Zoysia matrella. Next base: position 16,469 of record BCLG01000062.1, read on the forward strand.
ATATGTGTTCTTTCCTGCTCCCATCTATGTAGACAATAGAAATTCACATTCTTTCTTCTTACATGATATCCACAAGAGTTCAGTGGTAGGAAAAGGATCAATTTCCTATGAGAAAAGACACAAGGTTGAAATTCTGATACATTATGGCATTGAAATGCATGCTTTTCCTTTATTTTTCATCCAAAAAATATATATACAGCTAGTTCCCATCTATGCCACATCTTTTATTTTATTTCACCCCTTCTATTCCAATTTACATATGTGATAAGTATTGAGATTACAGACTGTTTGATACTCTCATCTTGCCAATTAGATACCTATTGTACTTCTCTATGGACCAACTATATGTACCTAACTAATACTATG
>BCLG01000062.1:17430-34743 GCA_001602295.1 Zoysia matrella
TCTTGGTTCATTCAGTGTTGTCTTTTCATTTCCTTAAATTCAAACTTAAATTCTCGTTATGATTCATCTGATGCGGAGTTGGTTATTCTAATTTCCAAATTAACAATGACTAACGTATGGGATTATTAGACTCCCTGTCATTCTTGGTTCATTCAGTGTTGTCTTTTCATTTCCTTAGTATTCAGTTTCATATAATTTAGACTTAATATCCTAAAATTGTACTGTAATGTACTTTCATATACTTAGCTCTAAGTTGCACCTTCCGTCACAGAGTTCCGTCGCAGAGTAATATCATCATTGAAATCCAACTATGAATACTATCAGATAGTTGTTGTACTACCTACATTTCAAAAATAAACATTTTTAAGTTTAAATAAAGTCAAAATCTTTTAATTTCTAACAATAATATCTAAAAACATTACATAATTTTAAATTAAAAAATATATAATTTTTATAAAAGTTTATTTAATAATGAATAAAAAAATTTATATAATAAAATATTATTAATTATATATTATTAGTGGTCAAAATAATAAAAGTTTGACTTTAACTAAACTTAAAAATGTTTATATTTTGCGACGGATAGAGTATCCCATAGGGGTTTATATTTTTTAATTCACCCGGACCACATAAAAGTATCAGGGCCGGCTGTGATTAGACAGCAAAACACCCAATAACTACGAGCGTGGACCTACGTAGAATGCACACCATGATGTATGCAACATGCTTCTTCTAGTGCCAGACGTAGGCGTCGAATTCGAAGATGAGCCGGTCATTGTTGACGAACTCGACGATCTTGCTAAGCGCGTATCCGCGCGCCATCCGGAACACGCCTGTGCCGCCGAGGATGGGCCGTTCTAGAACCTCCGTCCCAAGCTTCGCGAGTCCAAGGACCTGCAGCGTGCTGCCGTTGAAGGGGCCATCTGTGAACGCCAAATTGCCCACCGTCAGGAGCGCGCTGTCGGAGAGGGACACTCCGACGGATAGCCCCTGAGCGCGGCCGATGAGACGGGACGATGGGTCGGCGTCCTGCCGGAGCTTAACGTCGAAGGCGGCCATAAATCCCAGTTCAAAGGACGAGCCGTTGCTGACGCCATTGCCGCTGCGTGGCTCGGACAGCGTGACAGTCGTTGCGTTCGGCCCGGAGAAGAACTCGTGGAAGTAGAAGTGGAGGTCCCTCGTCGGGTGGCCATCATGGCTGGCTCCTGTTGCTGCTGCTGCTGCTGCAGAGAACAGGAAGAGAAGGAAGAAGAGTACAAGAAACAGAACGCCGCTTGCGCGGTGAGGAGCAGACATACTGGTGCCAGAGGAAGAGCAGAGTGGTTGTGTCAATCGTTTGTGTTGTGAAGCGATGAACGGTTGGTCTGCTATGTGGTTACCTTAAATAATGGTGAGATTTTGCATTGTTTCTTGCTCGATCCACGTTTGTAACTAAGTTCTAAACGAACATATAGTACTGTTGGAGATTTCTGATTGCTCCGTGGTTCGAGAGAATCTAGTTTAAAACTAAAACTCTTGTACTAAAAACAAAAAATAAAAACGGAGGGGCACCAATGAATATTTGTTAAGTCCTAATAATACCGTTCGAGTCTGGCATACCTAGGGGCATATCTGTGGCCGGCAGTAGATTAACAGGTCATTATATACATGATGTCATTGTGACTATTCAACGGAAGTAGGTTTCGAAGAATCTAGTTTATTTGTAAACTAAAATTGTTATGCTAAGAAGAATGATATTTACAAGGGATGGAGTATCCATCAATATTTGTTAAATCATAATGTAATAATATATAATTAATAAGATTTGTTACGATGTTTGATCGGTACCTCTCCTTTATCAATTAATCTCAACCATTTATTTTTTAAAATTATTATCGGGCCTATTATTTTTAGTATCGGTCCACAATGTAATGTTAATTTTTAATAGGTACCCTCTTATTTTTAATCATAAATATTATCTAATGAATACAGTAGTTAATATTAATTCCAAGCACTGCAACAAACATCTCAATTAATACTGTTCGAGTTTGCCATAGCCGCCGGATGTAGTTTAACAAGTCCCTATATATATGATCTCATTGTGACTTTTCAATCTCTTAGTATCTAAATCTGTTCCATTTCTTGCTATGGTGTTATCCCACGTGACCAGCTCAGTTGGAACGGTTGGATGGAGGTAAAAAAAAAAAAAAAGCATCGTGGCCGCCAGGCAGGGACCACCGGAATTATATAGGCGAAATAATCTGCATTCTTTCCGTCCTCCCTCTGTCTCTGAACTTTCATCTTCTTCAATAGAAACAGTCACCAAGTCACGGCTGTAAATAGCTCTGCCAGCCCCCAGTATCCGGAACCCTTCGTCTTCTTCAGTAGAAATATTCACGGTAGTAAGCAAAAGAGAAATCACCCCCTGAGGAGATGATTGAGGACTCAAGCTCACATAAGGTAAAATTTTAAGTTTTCCCCAGCTAGGTATATATCACTCGATCGCCTCACCATCACAAGTCAATTCTCCCCATCTTCCAATCCTTTGTCAGGAGCACCTACTACAAGTTTTTCCTTTTAGATCCTCTTGCTGCTTCTTTTCCGCCACATCCTACAGGGTCTCCGGCGATGGCCACCAAACCAACTCGACGCTGGCAACCAAGCGAGCTCAGGGCTGCGTTCGGCTAGCCCAGCCGGAATCATTCCTAACAAGATTAATTCCTGATATGGATCAATTAAATATCACTTAATTCTTCCTAGATAATTCTAAGATTTATTTCTTTATTACATCTAGATGTGCTTTCATTCCAAACTGTGAATCGGAGAAATGATGCAATGAGATGGGTTTCATTCTTAACTTGATAGAATTATCCATGAAAAAAGAAAAGTGGCTTACATAAATTTCAACTGAGATATGCCCGGAATCAATCCTGTTAGGAATGATTCCGACTGAATTGCCGAGCGAGCCCTCAAGAATGGAGAAACAAATCTTGTGAGGTCTCCCAAATGGGTCACTGGCAAATAGGCTCCCTCTTAGAAAAAATACGATCAGTCGCGGTCGGTCCATCTCAGCTGTTCATCTATTTAATCTAACGGCTCACAAATGGGATTCTGCTATACTTCCTACGACTCAATAGGAATTTATTTTTAGCTTTTGTTAGCTACAACTTTGACCAATGATTTCTATATATTCGGTTAAATTTAAAAATTTAGTATTTATATTTTTAAATTTATCAAAAAAAATACTTTTATAATATATATAATTTATATTATTAAAATTAATTATGTTTATCAAAACAATTGGTCAAAGTCTTTGTCAATAAAATCTAAATATAAACTTTTATTATGACGGAGGAGTGCTCAAGAAGACACCATGCTTAGGAATCACTTACCTTGCCGCTTAATTGCAATGCAAAATATTCCATGGGCCAGAAGGCAGGCAGCTAGATAGGGAGAGAGATACGCATATTAGTCAGAAGACAAATGTCACTTGGACAGGCAGATAATTAGCAGCCAGCCTTTGGCGACCATTGACAAAATCTAGGGAGACCGATGTACGCATTGAAAGCACGGTGGTATCAGGCTGCGACTGAGGCTGTGGCAGCCAGACTTTGGCGACTATTGACACAATCTAGGGAGACCGATGTACGCATTGAAAGCACGGTGGTATCAGGCTGCGACTGAGGCTGTGGCAGCCAGACTTTGGCGACTATTGACACAATCTAGGGAGATTGATCTCTATATCTGCACATTGAAAGCACGGCGGCATCAGGCCGTGACTGTGAGGCTGTGGCTGGCCACCGCTTACAGTGAAGGAAGGTCACAATGGGGCAGAAGGCAGAGAGGTAAGGGCCGTTCGCTTCAACTTAATATTGCTGCGGCTGTTGCTGTACTTTACCGCTACAGCAAAAAAAAAACACGCACAACATAGGAATAAATGGTACCAAACGACTGTGCAGCCGCAGCTGCAGCACTAAACTGCGGGAAGAATCTAAAGCGAACGTGCCCGTACTTGATAGACGAGAGAGAGAGAGAGACCTTTTCTATTATGTACATATTGCTTCCATGATGCTATCTTGACAATGAAAAGCTGGATTTGTCAGTTTCATCTTGGGATTTTAGGATTTTTATGTAACGAGAAAAATATATTCCTTGCTAAATCCATGTTCAATCACCATATAATGAATTCGCTGTTTATGGAAAAAAACCTTTACAATTGAATCCACATTGTATGATACAATGCTCGTGATGAGGGTCATAAAGCACGAATGTCGCGCTATCATTTAGTGGAAGTAAGTTTTGAAAATCTAGTTTATTTTTAATCTAAAATTCTTATACTAACAGTAATAACAAAAAAATGGATGGAGTACCAATCAATATTTGCTAAGTCGTAATGTGATAATATATAATTATTAATAATAAGATAATCACATATGCTATTATTCACCTAGGGTGACGAGTCTTATTCTTCACCCAACAGTTTTACTGAATAATTTTTACTCATAGCTCTCAGTGAAATTAAGTTTTTATTGAAAATTGTTCAGTAAAAGCAGCTCGGTGAAGAATAGCACTTTCGTGAGCTAACTGCATATCTATACCATCATGTCACTATTTTTTTCGAAACGGGACGAGCCCTTTCCCTTATAGCATAAGGAAAACAAACAACCAAAGAGTTCCGCGATCGGGGACCTCAACCGGACCAACAGACGAGAAAGCCCAATCATCAAGAGTGAAGGGCGCAAAAGATGCACCGGCTACGCATACGCAGATGCTAGCACAGGCAAGACCGAAAAAGACGTTATTACATCACGGCCTCAGACAAGTTCCAGATAACCACTACTTCAAAAATGATTTTTGCAAGCGGACCTAAAGCTATTTGTGCAAGCAGAATTTCATTCCGCCGTCATTTTATAGCCTGTAAAAATCGCGCATTTGTTTAGGCATAAGAAAAGAACCGCCTCATTAGAAGCACTAATGCAGGCGGTTATCTATGACAGCCGCCTGCATTAGAACTCTCTGCAGGCGGCATGCTAGGAGCAGCACCTGCACTACCTATTTTCCAAAATAAAAAAAAGCTCTGCCCTGCTCGTCGCATGCTGTCCACACTCCAGCACCGACCGCGGCAGAAGCCCCACGCCGCCGCCATCGATGCCGTCCAGGCTCCAGCACCGACTGCTGTGGTAGCCCTGCCCATAGGCCAGAGCCGCGCCATCGACGGACCCGCGCGCGTCCTCCTCGTGGCGAGGCCTGCTCCTGGACATCTAGGCCCACGCAACCAGACTGCGCGCTGGACGTCGCCCGCGGTGCGGAGTGCGGCCGGCCGGCGGAGGCTTGCTCGGGCACGCCACGCCGCAGATGTGCGCGCTGCCGCCGCTGACCCCTGCTGTGCCGAGCCATCGAAGCCCTGCGCTGCCGCCCGCCGCCCACCAGATCTGAGTAGAGAGAGGGAGGGATGAGCCATAGAGAGAGGGCAGCAGTGCGGGCGGACCTGCAGGCGAGCAGACGAGCCGCAGAGAGAGGGAGCAAGGCGTCGGGACTCGAGGCAGGGGTTCCCCGGCGCCGGATCCGACTCCCCGCACCTAGGGGCAGTGGATCTGCCCGCGACGCTGATGCCGTCGCTCCGCCGGAGTTGGCCTCCATTTCTCCTCCCTCCGCGGCGTCGCCTCCCAAGTCGTCGAGATCTGAGAGAGAGAGAGAGAGAGAGGCGCGGGGCAGCTCGGGGCGGTGGCACCTTCAGCGGACGGTGCAGGCGAGCGGGCTTGACCAGCAAACGAGGTGAAGAAGCTCGAGCGTTCGTGTGAGAGAGAGATCGGTGATGGTTGGTGAGCAGCTGGCCAGGGATTAAATGGAGCAGGAAGGATGGTGAGAGACTGGACTCGGATTAAATAAATAAAGGACGGGCCACGCTCTCATTGGTCCAGAGCTCTCGCCTCGGATCGTGACACGATCGCTGCCCCTCTGATCCGACACTCCACGCGGTTGGTATAGACCACCGCCTGTGGAAAAATCATAATGCAGCGGGTGTCTAAAATACTGCCCATATTATAATCCAGGCAGTAAATTAAAACAGCCATCTGCAATAGAATCTTTTTCGCAGGCGGTTTTTTCTTTCGGACCCATTTGCTATCTAGTATAAGCGGTTTTTTTAGCCTGCATTGCTCCAAGAGGGGTGTCGGAAAAAATGTTTTTTTAGTAGTGAGCTAGACTCACAAACAACAAACAACCAAAACAACCAGGGTTCAGATCTGGGGCGGCTGATTTTCCTCATCGCCCTCCTGGTCGGTAGCGCTTGTGGTATCTTCCTCAGCTTCAGTCAAGCGACGCCCCGTGCGGCTGGAACCTCCAGGGTTAAGATGAGATCCATTCACCTCTGCCACGGTCTGAATAAGTCCTTCAACACTTCGAATAAGATCCTCCTTGGTTAAGTCCTTGAGTAAACCTGCTGAGTAATATAGAAAAGCACAAACAAAAAAGATAATCACTTTAGAATCTAAAATCAACTTTTTTTCAAAGCATGCTTTATTTCTGGTCTTCCAGATAGCCCACACAACAGCAGCCAGCTCAGCAATATAGAGCTGCTGACCCCAGGCAAGTATCTGTGAATCCAGATATAAAATTAAGGTAATGAACTCGTGATACAATCAGCACCAAAACAAGTTCCAATATAACCCCACACAGTTTTGGCAATGGGGCACATGAAAAATAAATGATCTCTAGTTTCTTCCTGAGTACAGAAATCACAAGTGGAAATTCTTTGCCAATTCCTAGCTTTCATATTGTCTCTGGTGAGGACAGCATTACGTTCACAAAGCCAAAGAAAGATCTTATTCTTCTTTTTAATGTTTATTGGAATTAGGTTTAATGGAATTAGGTTTTGGAGAATTATGTTTATTTTAAATAAAACACTTTTACTAAGAATAATTAATAAAATAGATGGAGTATCAATGAATATTAGATGTTTTTGTTTTTTTTTTTGTCTTTAATCAGCCGCGGAGGTTCTGGCCAGACTTGCTCATTGGATGGGTGGTTGTAGCAAGCCTTGGCCTACAAGGTGGCAGTGGCGTAGTTAGGATTTTATAAAGGATATGCCGAATTTTTTTTTCCAGCCGTATGGCCGAAGTCGGCGGTAGATACAGTAGTGGCGTCACTGAGCTCGTGAAGAAGATGAATTCAGCAGCAAGCTTCTTTGCTGCTTTCTGAAAAGATTGCATCTCCATTCCGCTTCATAGTTCAATAATTCTTCACAGAATATGTAAATGCATCGACCATCGACAATCGATTGACCAGAAAATTCTTCTAAAAAAAATACCCATAACACTGCAGCTAGGGTTCCACAAATTGAGCATCGGAGCTTTTCATGCATGGAACAATGATGATGGTGTCTGATGAAAGCGGTGGCGCAGGCGGTTGTGGCAGCTTGGCCTCGAATAGGCAAGCGGGCAGCAGAGCAGGCGGTGCCTGCACCTTGGCCTTGGCTCGAATGGCCAGCGAGCGAAGGGGCCGCTGGTATACCATATGTCCATATGCGCCACGCCAACATGCAGATTCGAGCCAGGAAGTGAGCGAAGAAGCGCGCGCAGGCGTGCGCGCTCGTGCCGCATGTGGGGACAAGCGATGAAGGCAGCAGATAAATACGTAGCGGCGCCGGTAGACGGAGACAACGATTGAGCTGTGATGGTTGATAAGCTTAGGCCAAAATTTTAGGTATGCCAAGGCATCCCTGGCCCACCCTGTAGGTCCGCCGTGGTAGCCTGTTGCCAGTCCACTGACGAGTACATTTAGATAAAAGAAAACCGCGAGTTCAAATGAGACGTACTAGTAACTTTATTTGACAGGTGAAGTATACATGCTTGCACATCCAGAAGAAAGATTAGAAGCAAGACGCAAGGCTTCTTCTAGTGCCAGACATAGGCATCGTATTTGAGGACGATCATTGTCGGGAAACTCGATGATCTTGCTAAGCGTATATCCGCGCGCCATCCGGAAGGCACCCGTGCCGCTGAGGATAGGCCGTTCTATAACCTCCGCCCCCAGAATTGCGCGGCCAAGCGCCTGCAGTGTGCTGCCGTTGAAGGGGCCGTCCGTAAACACGAAATTGATTACCGTCATGACAACGCTGCCGGAGAAGGACACGCCGAGGGATTTAGCCCCTGGGCGCGGCCGATGAGTCGGGACGACGGGTCGGCATCCTGCCGGAGCGTACAATCGAAGGCGGCCATGAATCCAAGTCCAAAGGTACGTTGAGCTGTTGCTAACGGCGCCATTGCCACTGCGTGGCTCGGACAGCGTGACAGTTGTTGCGTTCGGCCCGGAGAAGAACTCGTGGAAGTAGAAGTGAAGGTGCGTCGTCGAGCGGCCATCACGGCTAGCTCCTGCTGCTACTGAGGACAGGAAGAGGAGGGAGAAGAGTGCAAGAGCAACGCTTGCGCGGTGAGGAGCAGTCATGCCGATGCCTCAGGAAGAACAAGGTGGATGTGTTCTTTGTGTTGTAATCTTGGTCTGCTACGTGGTTATCATAAATTGTGGTGAGAGTATGCATAGTTGCTTTCTTGATCAACATTTGTTAAGTTCTAAGATAATGTATAGTACTGTTGGAGATTTATGATTGCTACGAGGCTTTGGAGAATCTAGTTTAAAACTGTAATCATGGATTTTTCAGTTCCCGTGGAATCACGGTAGGAGTAAGACATGCCTTTCCAGAGGAAAGGATTGGTTGCTTCCTTCCTGTCAAACACTATGCTGTCTTTCCTTCCTTTGTTTTGGTTTCTTTTGTTTTTCCTTAAAAAAGCAACTATTTCAAACAGGGTCTACAAATTATAATTCACATTTTATAATTGTCAACGCTCGACTTGCGGGTTAGGATCGGTAGATATTGTGATTAGGATTGAGAGTGCAAATGGCCTGAATTAATCTCAATGGGAAATGACACAGAGTCAGACTGGTTCAGGCCTCCCAGACGATAACAATCTAACGTCCGGTGAGTATTATGTGTTTCTGGCGTTGGTCAAATCCCCTGTACGGTTGAATGAATTACATATTATAGGAAAGTGTTGCTTTCCTAAGATAATTACAGTTAATGATGTTATAATACTGATAACGTATATCTCTAATTACATGATCGTACCTGTTAGAAGCAACGGCTCCTTCGTAGACAGTAACCGCATAGCTCTGAACCCCACATTGAATATTGTTTTATGGGGTTGTGGGTAGCCGCTTCTGTGGCGGTTGTCGCTATATGGGTCGCGGCTCACTTTTGTCTTCGGAAAACTTGGTTTTGGCTCGGTAACTATTCGAGAGGCGAAAATTGAGGTATCGACAATAATATTGGATATCTTGAATTGAATTAATTTTCATAAATTAAATTCTAGTAAATTGAATTGTCTAGAATTAAATTAGCTGGAATCAAATTCAATTCCATTTTTTTTGTTTGGCTGTCCTTAGAATCAAATTATTTAAATGCATAATTTAATACTTAATATATTAGATTAAATATCATTTATATTAAAATATTTTAATACTATTAAATATATACTAATCAATCACTAAATTTTTTTTAATATTAGATCAAGTGAGCCAGGGCGGATGAAAACGAGATTCCTCGGCGTTTCCAGCCAACCAGACTGCAGGTGCCCTTCTGCATGCGTGGAGCCAGGCCCTCCACGCTATGCTGGCAACGAATCTTCGCTTCGGTGCACGCGCTCATCCTGGCCCACTCCGGTGTAGGAGACCAAACAGCCCTTTGGGTTCGGCATCGCGCCGTGCTGGCTCCCGCCCGTGCGGGGAACGACCGAACGAGGCGGGTAGTGGGATGAGACAACGCGCCGCAGACGTCAGCGTCGACGTTTCGAGTTCGTATTTAGTGACGTAGGTTTATTATACAATGTACGGAGTAGTTTGTTTGTTTAGTTGTATAAATAAAAATAGACTAAAAAAAATATTATTTGGTTGTTCGTATGAGTTTAATCTATATGAAATAAAAAATAAAGGAAACTAAATTATTTTAAAACATTTAACTTGTGTAATTATACTGTAATAACGTTTATTTTAATTTTATAAATCATAATCTAATTTAATATATTTTAAGTAAATTAATTATTTACTAATAACATCATTAATCAAACTTCTTTTGCATCTCGAGAGCCTAGCTCTGATGAAACAGAATTTAAATCTGTTTCTCGAGAGCCAGGCGCGCGCACGCGCTTCGCCCGCGGAACAGGTCGGCGGACCACTGCAGCCAACCGAACATAAGGCGTCTGCATGCACCCAACCTGACTCGGTCAAATTCAGCGAACCCCAGACGCAGCAGAAGGAGCTCATCATCAGCCTCCAAGCCATGCTGTGATTTGTACTTTGACTACATGTAGTGATCCGTGCATCTTCCTCATATCTTGTCTTTAATACTTTTTGCAACACAAATTTTATTTGTATGAAGATATATGTATCATACAAGTCACGGATATCACAGGTGAATATGTAGAGTACAAGTAATATGTACCTTTTATAGCAAGATATACAAGTCAATAAGGCTCTGTTTAGTTACAAAGTATTTTTGTTGTTTTGAAAGAATACTTCATTTTTAACAAATACCATGGATTTTCTAAATAAGTAAGTGTTTGGATGCAGCTAATTTTATGGTTTTGTAAACTACAATATTTTCAAAACTTCAGTTTTTTTGGAGTTTTGGAAACTCTACATGGAGTTCTTTTTTCAAAACTGAGCTAATGATGGGCTTCTGTGTGCGTTGGTGAAGAACCTGACGAGCCTCTGCTCCGCTCCGTTGCAGACATCATCCGGTGGAAAAGACCCGGGGACCAGCCATAGCATCAACTCCACACCCTGTGGCTGTGCTACTCGTTAATTGCTAGTGCTGCCTTTCTCACGTTTAATCAAGACCTTTGAACAGGCCATTGTTTCATCGGGGTGTTATTTTTTTTGGACAAAAGGCATGCTGCCCTGCTTTTATGGAAAGCAATAAACAGCGGTCTGGAAGAGAACAAGCTCTTCACTTACAAAAGGAAAACAGAGAAAAGAAACGAAACAAACAAAGTCCACTGGAAAGCAAATACGAAACTAGGTTCCACATTACAATTCCACCACATCTGTAGATTGCAAATCAAGAAGCTTCATCTGAGCAATCTCCGGGACCATCTTGTTAGCTAGCGCTTCAATAGTGGCTTGATCATCCTCCTTCAGTAACGGCCTCCATTTCTGTAAGTAGCAAATGCCATTCATTAGCACCTCAGTAGGCCTGCGGGGAAAACAGCCCTGCAGTCATTTTGTTACGCATCTCCCATAACCCCCACGCCAAACCTGCAAATACAAATAAGAACAAATGATTCCTGAGGCCGGAAGGCCTCTGAATCCTACCACATTCCAGAGATTGAATAGAAGTCGGTATTTCTGTCCAACCAAAGCTTTCTCTAAGGAAACACCAGCAGAATTTAGCGATAGGACAGGAGAAAAGTATATGGTTCACATCTTCCGGCTCTCTGCAGAGGCTGCATTGGATACTCCCCTTCCAATTGCGCCCCTTAAGCTGCACTCTGGTTTGGATTTTCTCTTGAAACACTTGCCACAGAAATGATTGGATCAAAAAAAATTTCTTGTTGGAGAGAGCCCACTCCACCTTATCTCTTCTATTAGACCTCACCACCCCTTGAAGAAGCTCGGTTAAGACCTCCCATTCCTGTACTGCTGCAGGGAGTAACATTCTGTGAAATGGAATATCCCAATCTCTTTCCATATAGGTTGAAACTAAAGCTTTCTCATCCTCACAAATCGCAAACAGATTTGGGCATAAGATTCTCAAAGGCACAGATGAAAGCCACACATCTTGGCAGAATCTCGTAGTTTTACCATTCCCCACTCTGTGAACTGCCCCCCAAAGGAAGAGGTGCTTAACTTTGTGCAGCCCATTCCAGAATTGAGATAAATTGCTGGTTTTGGCTTAAAAAAAACTACCTTTCTTCATATATTTAGCCTTCAATAGTTTGCGCCACAGACTCTTTGGCTAATTGAAGATTTTCCAAATCCATTTGGTGAGCAAACAGTCATTGAGAAGTTTGGTATCCGTAATGCCTAAACCCCCATGAACCTTCGAGAGATAACAGTGTCCCACTTAACCATGTTATATTTAAATTGCCGAGAGGCCCCCCTCCAGAAAAACTGAGCTCTATATCCATCTTCTTATGGATACCCTGGGGTAGAGCATAGAAACCCATCACATAAGTCGGTAGACTAGAAAGGCAGAAATTGGTTAGCACATATCTACCACCCGACGATAAGTGGCTCCCCTTCCAAGGTGCTAACCTATTTTGAACTTTCTGCCACACCTCTGTAAGTGCCACTTCCCCCGAGTGGTGACTGTGGATAGGAATCTTCAAATATCTCATGGGTAGAGCACCCAACTTACAGTTAAACATATTGGCAAAATGGTACTGTTCCTCTTCTTCTATACCAAACAGGTAAGCCTCACTCTTGTGGTAATTGATCTTCAATTCCGAAAGCCATTCAAAACAATAGAGAATGAATTTAAGGCGGAGAATGGAATTATCATCCCCCTCTGTCATCAAAATTGTGTCATCGGCATACTGGATATGAGTGATTCCCCCAGGAATAAGATTGCGAACCACTCCCTTAATCAGATTCATATCCTTCGCTCTCTCGAGCAGCCTAGTCAACGTGTCCACCACCGCATTGAAAAGGAGCGGGGATAAAGGATCCCCTTGCCTCAAAACTTGATAAGTCTTAAAATAGCTAGTCCGAGAACCATTCACATTTATGCAAACTTGCCCCCTTGAACTGTCTGCCTGATTTTCTCTCTCCATTCATCCGGGATCTTCTTTTTCTCAAGCACTTCCTGCACAAATCCCCTCTGAATCTTATCATAAGCTTTTTCGAAATCTAATTTCAGCACAACCCCCCGTTTCTTAGTTCTCTTGAGTTCGTGAATCACTTCATGAAGAATAACCACTCCTTCCAAAATATGTCTACCTTTCACAAAAGCAGTTTGATTCCCACTAATCAACTTATCAGCCATAGGGGATAACCTTTCTGCCAGCAATTTTGAAAAGATCTTAAAATCAACATTTAGCAGGCAAATGGGACGGTATTGTTTGATAGTGTTAGCCTCTTTAACCTTCGGTACTAATGTTATCTCCCCATAATTAAGTCTCTTCAAATCTAGAGTGTTCAAATTAAAGTCCTGAACCACGCTAAGCAGATCCTCTTTAATGCAATCCCAGAACTTCCTAAAGAATCTGACCCCAAAACCATTGGGGCCAGGTGCTGTATCCTCTTTCATATCAAACACCACATGTTTCACCTCTTGTTCTGTAAAAGGGCCCAAAAGATAATGCTTAGAATCTTCAGAGAGGACTCTTTCCCCAAAGAAATCCTCTCGTAAATGAATCCCCCTATTCTGTTGTGAGCCAAAGAGATATTTATAATACTGAACTATATGCTTTTCCAGCTCTTGCTGTCCTGTGATATTCCCCTCCTCCAAATCTAAAGATACAATGTGACTTTTCCTTCTTCTACCATTGGCACAAGTGTGAAAGAAACCTTGAAGTAGCCATTTGGTTCTGCACCTTTGTTGCTAGTATGCCTCCTTTTTTGAAACAAGTTCAACCATCTTGTCCTCGAGGTCATATCTCATCTTTCAAAAATCTTCAGAATTCATCTTTGATTCCATCTCCCTATCCATGCTCTCCAACTGCCCTGAGAGGTTCTTAAGTTCCTTCTTCCCTTCGCTGATAATGTTAGCATTCCATCCTTTAAGAAACTGTCGAAGGCTACTAAGTTTAGAGTGCCATCTATCCAGGGAGTAACCTTGGAGGGGACCCTTCCCTCGGGCCCTCCATTTATTATACACCATATCAGAGAATCCCTCTCTTTGAAACCAATGATTCTCAAAGTAAAAATAATACTACCTCTTCTCAGCTTGATCCCCTGTATCTAAGAAAAGTGACCAATGATCTGAACCCACCCGAGTATTACTCTAGGCAAAGCACAAAGGAAAGTGGGACTCCCACTTAGGAGAAACTAGTATTCTGTCCACCGCTGACATCACAGTGCTAAGTTGCTTATTTGTCCAAGTAAATCTGGGCCCACTCTTCTTAATTTCCTGAAGTTCATGAAGATCAATAAACATGTTAAACTGATTCATCAGGTTTAGATCCACCCTGCCATTACTCTTGTCCTCCTTAGAGCGAACCAAATTAAAGTCACCCCCAATCACAATGAGAAGAGTAGCTCTTATACATTTCCTTGAAAGTTCTGCAATAAAGGCTGACGAGTCTGCATGATTGGTAGGACCATAAACTACCATGAGTTCCCACCTAAAGTTGATAATTCTATTCCTTACAATTATGCTAGCATAGTATTGACCAGTGTCCTATTCTTCAACCTCCAGGGTATCCTCCCTAACCCCTAGGAGAATACCCCCAGAGTGCCCTTTAGCATGGACCCAACACCACCGAAACTGCAGCTGACCTCCCAAATCAGATAACTCCCTCTCAGTAAACTCCTTCTTGATTGCCTACAATCCCACACCCTCCAACTTCTCTATAATAATATAGTCCTTAATCTGTCTTCTTCGAGCAGGTCTCCCAAACCCTCTAATATTCCAAAACACGAACTTCATTTCTTGTTTTTTGAGTGATGGCGCTTCCCTGGCCCATGGCTCTCTGAACCCCCTTTCAGAGGCTTCGGCACCAGAGAATTAACTATTCTTTGCTCATTATCCATCGCTGTCAACTATAACTCCTCTAAATCCTCCTTAGAAACCTCTTTTTTCTCTTGGAGAGACATCAGCAATAGCAGCTCGAGCTTTCTCTTCTGCTTGAATAGCTGATATAATCTCATTATGTCCCCATCTAGATTCAAAAGAAAGTCTATCTTGGCCGCTACCTGGGACAAATAATCAGAAGTAACTGAATTTAAAATAGCAAAGTTAGCTAAATTACTTGGTGTTACCAAGCGATCGTCGCCGGGTAACAATGAGATGAATTCGCCGTATTACGAACAGCGGAACGACCGATTTACTCAACAAACCGGCAAAGAAAAGGAAACAAATGAAGCAAACGAAAATAGGTTGAAATAATGGATGGAATAATAGTTCTAGTTTTTCTCACGTCCTCCCTATCCTATTTATATAGAACTTATTAAATCTCTAAGAAACAGATTTTAAACTAACTTAAACAACTCTCCACGGACCTAACTACTGATCCTATTTCTCAGCTCCATGTGATCCTTCTTTGCCAAACGGATCTAACTACTAATCCTATTTTTCAGCTCCACGTGACTATCTCTCCTCCTGAATCTTTATCCCTCAACCATGCACGTATCTTTTCTCCTGGCAAATAGCGTGTTAGACTCCAGGTTTCTTGGGCGTGACATCTTGCATGCTGTTGTGCGTTATCTTCCAGGCTGCACCCACTCACCATTGTCTGCAACTAAACACACGAATAACCAGAATTTAATTAGAATACATGCAACTAATCTGGCTGCTTCACTAACCAACTAAAAAAAAGCCGAATCAGCTAATAATGCCAATTTCCACTATTAACACATGCCCCCATGTTTTTCTAGCAAAGGATTGCTGAAAAACATTGATCTATTTATCGGCTATCACTGATTAATAATGGCTATCAAACTATGCTCACAGCCGAATATCACAACCATTATTGTCTTACATTTCTTGCCATATACTAGGATAATATTTTTTCAAATATTTTCCATTTAGAGCTTTGGCCAGTCTTCGTCCCTGCAAATCTTCAACAAAATAAGAGTTCCCAGGGACAATTCCCTTTACCTTGAAAGGCTCCTCCCAACTCGGCGACCATTTTCCGAACCTATTATCTCTAGAACCTAGGGGCAAAATAGTTTTCCAAACTAAATCCCCAACCTGAAATGTTTTTTCCCTAACCTTTTTATTATAAGCTTTTGCCACCCTCAATTTTTCTTTTTCTATTTCTCTCAAAGCTCGTAATCGGCTTTCCGGGATTTCATCTATTTTATCCATCATTAACTCATTGTAATCCACAGCCGATAGTCCATCTTGATGAGCCACTCTATAAGCTTGCAGATTTATCTCAATGGGAAGCACTGCCTCTTGTCCATAAACTAATTCGAAAGGGGTTACCTTAGTAGCTCCATGTTGAGATACTCTATGAGCCCACAATGCTTCTGAGAGTACTTCATGCCATCTTTTTGGATACTCATCTATCTTTTTCTTGATCAGCCTGATTAATATTTTATTGCTGGATTCAGCCTGTCCATTCGCTTGTGAATAATATGGCGACGAATTCAACAATTTTATTCCAAGAGTCTTGGCAAACTCCCTAAATTGATGTGACATGAAGGAAGCTCCTTGATGTGTCATCAATGTTTGTGGGATACCGAATCTATAAACAATATGCTCCAGCACAAAAACAGTCACTTCTTTGTGTGTCATATTTTTTAGTGGCACAGCTTCAGTCCATTTAGTGAAATAATCAGTGGCCACCAACACGAACCGGTGACCTTTAGATGATGATGGATGTATTTCGCCAATAAAATCCAAACCCCATCCTCTAAACGGCCACGGCTTTATTATAGGATGCAGCATGCTAACCGGAGCCAATTGTATATCCCCAAATTTTTGACAAGCTTCACACCCTTTATAATATCTAAAGCAATCGTCCAGCATAGTCGGCCAATAAAATCCTGCTCGTTTTAGCATCCCCTTCATCTTATGAGCCGACTGATGCGTCCCACACATGCCCTCATGCACTTCTCCCATAGCTATTTTTGATTGCTCTTCATCTAAACATTTTAGCAGTAAACCATCTATTGTTCGGCGATATAACTCGTTATCCAGTAAGGTATACTTTAACACCTGCCGCCGAATCTTCCTATTTTTGGTATTATTGGGACTTATCAAGCATTCTATTAATGGCTTTCTCCAATCACCAGCATTTTGCTGTTCGGCCTTCTGCCCCCCTTGGCCTGAACCGCATTTATCAACACTGAAAATATTTTCTAGCCCCGACATGTTTTGCACAAAATTTTTCCTCGTTCTACTACATATCCAGAGGCCTGTTGAGCTAATGCATTAGCTCTACCATTCTTATCTCTAGGTATGTGAGTAATTGTAAAAGTATCTAATATTTTTATTATATCTAAACACCTATTCAGGTAATCCCTCAACAAATCATCTAGGCACTGAAATTCTCCCTCTATCTGCTGTACCACCAGCAAAGAATCCCCAAAAACATCAACATTTTTTACTCCCATTCGCTCTAGATGTGTTAAACCCAGCAACAAAGCTTCATATTCAATCTGATTATTAGT
>BCLG01000062.1:44067-56551 GCA_001602295.1 Zoysia matrella
AGCCGGAATCATTCCTAACAAGATTAATTCCTGATATGGATCAATTAAATATCACTTAATTCTTCCTAGATAATTCTAAGATTTATTTCTTTATTACATCTAGATGTGCTTTCATTCCAAACTGTGAATCGGAGAAATGATGCAATGAGATGGGTTTCATTCTTAACTTGATAGAATTATCCATGAAAAAAGAAAAGTGGCTCACATAAATTTCAACTGAGATTTGCCAGGAATCAATCCTGTTAGGAATGATTCCGACTGAATTGCCGAACGAGCCCTCAAGAATGGAGAAACAAACCTTGTGAGGTCTCCCAAATGGGTCACTGGCAAATAGGCTCCCTCTTAGAAAAAATACGATCAGTCGCGGTCGGTAGATCTCAGCTGTTCTTCTATTTAATCTAACGGCTCACAAATGGGATTTCACGTGAGGGCACCCTTAATAAATCTGCTATACTTCCTACGTTTCAATAGAAGTTTATTTCTAGCTTTTGTTGGCTACAACTTTGACCAATGATTTCTATATATTTAATTAAATTTAAAAGCTTAGTATTTATACTTTTAAATTTATAAAAAAATATTTTTATAATATATAAAATTTATATTATTAAAATTAATTATGTTTATCAAAACAATTGGTCAAAGTCTTAGTCAACAAAATCTAAAAATAAACTTCTATTACGACGGAGGAGTGCTCAAGAAGACACCATGCTTAGGAATCGCTTACCTTGCCGCTTAATTGCAATGCAAAATATTCCATGGGCCAGAAGGCAGGCAGCTAGATAGGGAGAGAGATACGCACATTAGTCAGAAGACAAACGTCACTTGGACAGGCGACTTTGGCGACCATTGACAAAATCTAGGGAGACTGATCTACGCATTGAAAACACGGCGGTATCAGGCTGCGACTGAGGCTGTGGCAGCCAGACTTTGGCGACTATTGACACAAATCTCTATATCTGCACATTGAAAGCACGATGATATCAGGCTGTGACTGTGAGGCTGTGGCTGGCCACCGCTTACAGTGAAGGAAGGTCTCAATGGGGCAGAAGGCAGAGAGGTAGGGGCCGTTCGCTTCAACTTAATATTGCTGCGGCTGTTGTTGTGCTTTACCGCTACAGCAAAAAAAAAAACACGCACAACATAGAAATAAATGGTACCGAACGACTGTGCAGCCACAGCTGCAGCACCAAACTGCGGCAAGAATCTAAAGCGAACGCGCCCGTACTTGTTAGACGAGAGAGAGACCTTTTCCATTATGTACATATTGCTTCAATGATGCTATCTTGACGATGAAAAGCTGGATTTGTCAGTTTCATCTTGGGACTTTGGGATTTTTATGTACCGAGAAAAATATATTCCATGCTAACATCCATGTTCAATCACCATATAATGAATTCGCTCTTTATGGAAAAAAAACCTTTACAATTGAATCCACATTGTATGATACAATGCTCATGATGAGGGTCATAAAGCATGAATGTCGCGCTATCATTCTAGTGGAAGTAGGTTTTGGAAATCTAGTTTATTTTTAATCTAAAATTCTTATAGTAACAGTAATAACAAAAAAATAGATGGAGTACCAATCAATATTTGCTAAGTCGTAATGTGATAATATATAATTATTAATAATAAGATAACACAAATGCTATTATTCACCTAGGGTGACGAGTCTTATTCTTCACCCAACAGTTTTACTGAATAATTTTTCAGTAAAAAATTTGATTTTTACTCATAGCTCTCAGTGAAATTAAGTTTTATTGAAAATTGTTCAGTAAAAGCAGCTCGGTGAAGAATAGCACTTTCGTGAGCTAACTGCATATCTATACCATCATGTCACTATTTTTTTTCGAAACGGGATGAACCCTTTCCGTTATAGCATAACGGAAACAAACAACCAAAGAGTCCGGACCAACAGACGAGAAAGCCCAATCATCAAGTGTGAAGGGCGCAAAAGATACACTGGCTACGCATACGCAGATGCTAGCACAGGCAAGACCCAAAAAGACGTTATTACATCACGGCCTCAGACAAGTTCCAGGTAACCACTACTACAAAAATGATTTTTGCAAGCGGACCTAAAGCCATTTGTGCAAGCAAAATTTCATTCCGCTGTCATTTTATAGCCTGTAAAATCATGCATTTGTTCAGACATAAGAAAAAAATCGCCTATATTAAAAGCACTAATGCAGACGGTTGTATATGACAGCCGCCTGCATTAGAACTCTCTAACGCAGACGGCATGCTAGGAGCACCGCTGCACTACCTATTTTCCAAAATAAAAAAAGCTCTGCACTGCTCGTCGCGTGCTGTCCACGCTCCAGCACTGACCGCCGCAGAAGCCCCGCGCTGCCGCCATCGATGCCGTCTAGGCTCTAGCACCGACTGCTGTGGTAGCCCCCCGCGCCGCCGACACCGGGCCATGGAAGCCCTGCCCAGAGGACACAGCATCTTTTCCACATCGATCACAACTCAACTAAAGTTACACTTATTCAAACAGGTGAAGTATACATGTTTGCACATCCAGAAGACACATGATTAGCAGCAGGACGCGCGCAAACGCTTCTTCTTCTAGTGCCAGACGTAGGCGTCGTAGTCAAGGATGAGCCGGTCATTGGTTACAAACTCAACGATGTTGCTAAACGTGTATCCACGCGCCATCCGGAATGCGCCCGTGCCACTGATGATAGGCCGGTCTACAGCCTCCGTCCCCAGCATCACGCGGCCAAGCACCTGCAGCGTGCTACCGTTGAAGGGGCCGTCCGTGAACACCAAGGTTTTCACCATCAGGACCACGCTGCTCGAGAGGGACACGCCGAGGGATAGCCCCTGAGCACGGCCGATGAGACGGGACGATGGGTCGGCGTCCTGCCGGAGCATACAATCGAAGGCGGCCATGAATCCAATTGCAAAGGTTGAGCTGTTGCTGACGCCATTGCCGCTGCGGGGCTCGGACAGCATGACAGTCGTTGCGTTCGGCCCGGAGTAGATCTCGTGGAAGGAGAAGTGGACGTGCGTCGTCGGGGGGCCGTCATGGCTGGCTCCTGCTGCTGCTGCAGAAAGCAGGAGGAGAAGGGAGAGTACAAGAAGTGGAAAGCTTGCGCGGTGAGGAGCAGACATACCCATGGCTGAGGAAGAAGTGAAGAACAGAGTGGTTGTGCGAATCGTTTGTGTTGTGATGCGATGAATGCTTGGTCTGCCACCTGGTTACCTTAAATAATGACGAGAGTTTGCGTTGTTTTTTGCTCGATCCATGTTTGTTACTAAGTTATAAGCTAACTATTTGAGATTTCTAATTGCAACGTGGTTCAGGAGAATCTTGTTTAAAACTAAATCTCTTATACTAACGACAACAAAAAAAAGAGGGATAACTATCAATATTTGTTAAGTCTTAATAACACCGTTCAAGGCTGCCATAGCTAGCGACATATCGACAGTAGATTAACAAGTCATTATATACATGATGTCATTATGACTGTTCAATAGAAGTAGGTGATACTATACAATTAATATTATTTGAGTTTGAGTCCGTTATCGCTGATGGCATATTATATTTTAACATCAATTTTAATTAATTATCTTATTAAAAATTGATAAATATAATATATTTTATTATAGTGTGCTTTATCATTAGTGTTTTCGAAAAATGAGTGATAATTTTACACATTCAAACAAAAATTTAAAGAAGATGATTGCTTAAAGTTGATGTTTGAAGTCAGTTGCGTCAATATTTTAAAATCAGAGGGAGTATTTTGCTTCAATAATGCTACATGGTTATCTAAAATAATGGTGAGAGTCTGCATTATTGCTTTCTCGATCGACATTTGTTAAGATAATATATAGTACAAGGTTATCTAAAATAATGGCAGATTTCTGATTGCTATGTGGTTTTGGATAATCTAGTCTAAAACTAAAATTTTTCGTTGGAGTCTGTCAGAGATAATGGCATATCTGAGGCCGGTTGTAGTTTAACAAATACCCCCAGCATTATAGCTACTTGATTTTTGCAAGCGGACCTAAAGCCATTTTATAGTTTAACAAATACTCCCTGAATTATAGTTTAACAAATTTTTCGTTGGAGTCCGTCAGAGATAATGCTACTTGATTTTTGCAAGCGGACCTAAAGCCATTTGTGCAAGCAGAATTTCATTTCGCCGCCACAGACGTAAATAAAAAAAACCGCCTGCAATAGAACTCTCTAATGCAGCGGCATGCTAGGAGCACCGCCTGCACTACCTATTTTCCAAAATAAAAAAAAAAAGCTCTGCCCCGCTCGTCGCATGCTGCCCATGCTCCAGCACCGACCGCCGCAGAAGCCCCGCGCCGCTGCCATAGATGCCGTCCAGGCTCCAGCACCGACTGCCGTGGTAACCCCCGCGCCGCGGACGCCGGGCCATGGAAGCCCTGCCCAGAGGCCAGAGCCGCGCCATCAACGGACCCGCGCGTGTCCTCCTCGTGGCGAGGCCTGCTCCTGGACATCTAGGCCCACGCAACCAGACGGCGCACTGGACGTCGCCCGCGGTGCGGAGCGCGGCCGGCGGAGGCTTGCTCGGGCACGCCACGCTGCAGACGTGCGCGCTGCCGCCGCTGACCCCTGCTGTGCCAAGCCACCGAAGCCCTGCGCTGCCGCCCGCCGCCCACCAGATCTGAGTAGAGAGAGGGAGGGTTGAGCCATAGAGAGGGTAGCAGCGCGGGCGGACCTGCAGGCTAGCAGACGAGCCGCAGAGAGAGGGAGCGAGGCGTCGGGACTCGAGGCAAGGGTTCCCCGGCGCCGGATCCGGCTCCCCGCACCCAGGGGCAGTGGATCTGCCCACGACGCCGATGCCGTCGCTCCGCCAGAGTTGGCCTTCATTTCTCCTCCCTCCGCGGCGTCGCCTCCGAAGTCGTCGAGATCTGAGAGAGAGAGAGAGAGAGAGAGAGAGAGGCGTGGGGCAGCTCGGGGCGGCGGCGCCTTCAGCCGACGGTGCAGGCGAGCGGGCTTGACCAGCGAATGAGGTGAAGGAGCTCGAGCGTTCGTGTGAGAGAGAGATCGGTGATGGTTGGTGAGCAGCTGGCCCGGGATTAAATGGGCAGGAAGGACGGTGAGAGACTGGACTCGGATTAAATAAAGAAAGGACGGGTCACGCTCTCATTGGTCCAGAGCTCTCGCCTCGGATCGTGACGCGATCGCTGCCCCTCCGATCCGACACTCCACGCGGTTGGTATAGACCACCGCGGAAAAATCGCAGACGGGTGTTCTAATCTACCGCTTGCATTATAATCCAGTGATAAATTAAGACAGCCACTTGCATTAGGATCTTTTTCACAGGCGATTTTTTTCTCTGGACTCATCTGCTATCTAGTACAAGCGGTTTTTTTTTGTTAAAAACAGCCTGCATTACTCCAAAAAGAGTGTCAGAAAAAATGTTTTTTTGTAATAGTGAACTAGACTCACAAAGAACAAACAACAAAAACAACCAGGGTTCAGATCAGAGGCGGCTGATCCTCCTCATCGCCCTCCTGGTCAGTAGCGCCTGTGGTATCTTCCTCAGCTTCAGTCAAGCGATGCCCCGTGCGGCTGGAACCTCCAGGGTTAAGATGAGATCCATTCACCTCCGCCACGGTCTGAAGAAGTCCTTCAACACCTTGAATAAGATCCTCCTTGGTTAAGTCCTTAAGTAGACCTTCCCAGTAATATAAAAAAGCACAAGCCAAAAAGATAATCACTTTAGGATCTGAAATCAACTTTTTTTCAAAGCATGCTTTATTTCTGGTCTTCCAGATAGCCCACACAACTGCAGCCAGCCCAACAATATAGAACTGTTGACCCCCGGGCAAGTATCTGTGAATCCAGATATAAAATTAAGGTAATGAACTCGGGATACAATCAGCACCAAAACAAGTTCCAATTTAACCCCACACAGCTTTGGCAATGGGGCACATGAAAAATAAATGATCTCTAGTTTCTTCCTGAGTACAGAAATCACAAGTGGAAATTCTTTGCCAATTCCTAGCTTTCATATTGTCTCTGGTGAGGACAGCATTACGTTCACAAAGCCAAAGAAAGATCTTATTCTTCTTTTTAATGTTTAATGGAATTAGGTTTTCGAGAATTATGTTTATTTTAAATAAAACACTTTTACTAAGAATAATTAATAAAACAGATGGAGTATCAATGAATATTAGATGTTTTTGTTTTTTTTTTGTCTTTAATCAGCCGCAGAGGTTCTGACCAGACTTGCTCATTGGATGGGTGGTTGTAGCAAGCCATGGCCTACAAGGTGGTTGGAATTAGGCTTGTCACCTTGCAGGACACAAGGTGAGACATAAAAGACATTTTTATCGTATCATGTTCATAGATCACGTAACCTTGTTAGACGTCTCTCGTTCGAAATAGATACAGTTGGAAATATGCAGATCTTTGCATATCTATAACCGTATCTGTTTCGAATTGTCCACGTTTTTTGGACAGTTCGAGGATGCGTAGATAGGGTTAGTTTCCATGGTCTACTCCTATTCGAGACAGAGTTTCAGCATCACCTCTCTGTTATGACCGGATACACAATCTCACTTGCAGGACGTGTATTTTGGTCACAGTAGAGAGGTGCTGCCGAAATTCTGTCTCGAATAGAAGTAGAGCATGGAAACTAACCTCATCTACGCATCCTCGGGTGGAATTAGGACCTATCTTCACCTATTAGATAGTACAAACATCGTGTAGATGCAATTGATTTTTATATCACTCGCTGATATGTTAGAGGATGGACGACCGTGCGTGGATGTACACGAGACACTCAAGTCAGGGTTCGTTGACCGATGAATAGATTGAGAAGACCGATGCTTTCCTAGAACTAGCATTTTTCAAGGTTAAAAGAGCGCCTGCCATTTAGTGTCCTTGCAGCAGATATGCTAACATGCGTCGACAAAGGTGGTAATGGGTAAACATCTTTGCAAGAATGGATTTACGGTAGATTACACCCGGTGGATCTACCATGGTGAATCCGATTGTATGAGAGACGAGGCCGTGAGACAACGTGTTGAGGATTATGATGCTGATGGCGGGGTAGGAGACGACATTGGGTTCAACTTCCTTTGGAACGTCGGGTGTCTGGTTGCGAGGTCCCTCTACCCTCCCGACCCGACCGATACCTCGTGAGAGACGCCCGCTGATTCGGCCCACTGGTGCTAGGTAAGTTACTTAATAAGTTGTCATTTATTTTTCATTTGATATGTTGAAATCACAATAGAAACTAATAATTTATCTTAATCACTTGGGCAGAGGTTGGATGCTTGTGGCTGCAGGTGATCATAAACGCCATGTCAATGGCATCTTTGGTCTTTTGTGCAGGCTACACTTTTCGGGTCTGGTTGCGTACGGCGGAGGGCATGAGCCGGCGTACACATGGGACCACTACATCGCCTTTTCCGATGTACCAGATTGGGATGACAGGGTCTTTCACAACAAGGCGGAGCGGGTGATGGCTGAGCTGTGGGTAAGTATTTCTCGCACTACATTTAGTTTTTATTTGACATTGCTAAATAATGACTGGATACATCGTGTCTATATGCAGGATTTTTTCAGATGCCAGGACGGATACGAGGCTAAGGCGGCTGCTGTGGCTCACAAGACCTGTATCAAGCTCGTCAAGGACATGCATTACGAGGCTCGCATCCAGGCCATTGCAACATACCATGCTACATACCTTGACACGAAGATCACCAAAACTCAATCAAGAACCATGACGATGACCCGGGAAGAATACCTGCAAGTAAATGTAAAACATTAATACTGCTTTCTTCTGAGATTTAGTACGCTTAATTTGATCTTCTTATATGTCATATACTTAATGACATGTAGGTGCCTCTGTGGTGGTGCGCCCAGCATATCTAGTGTTGGAAAGAGATGGTGAATAAGTTGTGCGCCGCCGAGTGGGAGGAGATGCACAACGCTTGCCGAGAGCGTCGTTTGATGATGCCAGGTACACCACACCATCAAGGCAACCTAAACCTCGACGAATACGCGGCTAGATAGGTACGCGAATTCATTTATTTATTATAACGCTCAATTCTGTATAATTTGTACTCATCTTGCTATTTTTTCGCAGTCCTCGTCACATGGTGGTCCCAGTTCAAGGCATGGGCTTTGGCCCACAAGGGCAAAGCGACCTCCGACGTCGAGTACAACCCGGAGGACTCACCCTCGACGTACAGCAATGCGACCGTCCACAGCCGCCTCAGTGAGTACACTGAGATGGCAAGAGAAGTCCATGGGCAAGAGTACGATCCGAGCATCCAGTACCTTGATGGAGAAGTCGTCATGAGGGTAGGAGGAGGCAAGAAGCATGGGCGGTACTGGATTGGGGACAACGCACTCGACACGACCACCACTCCCACTCTCTCTCAGATTCGAGCTAGGAGCTCGAGTTCAAACCCGGCCATACGCCCACGACCAGTCACTACACAGTCTCGGATGGAGACACTCCAGGTTAGTTATGTTTTATTCGTCGTTCTTTGATTTTTACGTACCTTTGCTTTGTATCGTAATATTGAGGTGAAATATTGTAGGCCGAGCTGGCAAAAGAGAGGAGCTAAGGGAGGAGATGGCGGCGAGAATGGAGGCCGATCGGCAGAGGCAAGAGACCGAGCGGCATAGGATGGAGTATATGTTTCAGTGGATGTAAAGTCTTAGAGAGAGGATAGGTCAACCTCTGTCACCGGAGCTAATTTCTTCTCCACCTCCTCCTGCAACTACTCCTGTGAGTATGAATATTTTAAATTGTTTGTTTCTACTTTAAATCTTGTCTAACATATGCCGAGTGTCGCCCACGGCATTCCGGTAGTGACGATGGTGTCTGATGAAAGCGGTGGCGCAGGCGGTTATGGCAGCTTGGCCTCGAATAAGCAAGCGGGCAGCCGAGCAGGCGGTGCCTGCACCTTGGCCTTGGCTCGAATGGCCAGCGAGCGAAGGGGCCGCTGGTATACCGTATGTCCATATGCGCCACGCCAACGTGCAGATTCGAGCCAGGTAGTGAGCGAAGAAGCGCGCGCAGACGTGCGCGGGCGCGCGTGCCGCATGTGGGGACAAAGCGATGAAGGCAGCAGATAAATACGTAGCGGCGCCGGTAGTCGGAGACAACGATTGAGCTGTGATGGTTGATAAGCTTAGGCCAAAATTTTAGGTATGCCAAGGCATACCTGGCCCACACTGTAGGTCCGCCAGTGGTAGCCTGTTGCCGGTCCACTGATGAGTACATTTAGATAAAAAAAAACCGCGAGTTCAAATGAGACGTCCTAGTAACTTTATTTGACAGGTGAAGTATACATGCTTGCACATCCAGAAGAAAGATTAGGAACAGGACGCAAGGCTTCTTCTAGTGCCAGACATAGGCATCGTTTTTGAGGATGAGCCGATCATTGTCCGGAAACTCGATGATCTTGCTAAGCGTATATCCGCGCGCCATCCGGAAGGCGCCCGTGCCGCTGAGGATAGGCCGTTCTATAACCTCCGTCCCCAGAATTGCGCGGCCAAGCTCCTGCAGCGTGCTGCCGTTGAAGGGGCCTTCCGTAAACACGAAATTGATCACCGTCATGACAACGCTGCCGGAGAAGGACACGCCGAGGGATTTAGCCCCTGGGCGCGGCCGATGAGACGGGACGACGGGTCGGCATCCTGCCGGAGCATACAATCGAAGGCGGCCATGAATCCAAGTCCAAAGGTACGTTGAGCTGTTGCTGACAGCGCCATTGCCACTGCGTGTCTCAGACAGCGTGACAGTCGTTGCGTTCGGCCCGGAGAAGAACTCGTGGAAGTAGAAGTGAAGGCGCGTCGTCGAGCAGCCATCACGGCTAGCTCCTGCTGCTACTGAGGACAGGAAGAGGGAGAAGAGTGCAAGCGCAACGCCTGCGCGGTGAGGAGCAGTCATGCCGATGCCTCAGGAAGAACAAGGTGGATGTGTTCTTTGTGTTGTAATCTTGGTCTGCTACGTGGTTATCATAAATTGTGGTGAGAGTATGCATAGTTGCTTTCTTGATCAACATTTGTTAAGTTCTAAGATAATGTATAGTACTGTTGGAGATTTATGATTGCTACGAGGTTTTGGAGAATCTAGTTTAAAACTGTAATCATAGATATTGGCATATCTGTGGCCGGCTGTAGTTTAACAAGTCATTATATACATTACACCACGGTTGACCATTAAAAACGCACCGTTGGTCGGTAAAGGGCCCTTCAGTGACGCACCGTCGGTCGGTAAAGGTCTTTTCCGACACATATTATCTGTCGTTGAAAGTGGCGTCGGTAAAACTTTTACCGACACACTTCTTTTTACCGACTGACCGTGCGTCGCTGAATGAGAGAATTACCAACCCTCCGTTCGATGCTAATAAGATGAATTACCGACTGACCATCAGATGGCACTAACTGAATTACCGACCAACAGTTCATTGGTAATCATACACATGAATTATAGTGACAATTAGCACTAATAATCCACCAGCAATAATCATCACAATACACATGAATTATAGTGACAATTAGCACTAATAATCCACCAGCAATAATCATCACAATACACTCTATGCATGTAATCTCCCACCAGGGCAGAACATAGCCCTTAACTCACAAGACAATATATAATCCACAAATTGAAGCTTCGGAATGAAACATTTCATTTACCATCACATAAAGATTGCGTACAGTTCACAAACTTGCCATAAATTAGCATCTAGACTCCTCTTTTCTGATTTCCAATGCGAAACTTTACATTTTGGACATAAATTAGATTTTTCATGTTCCTTCCAAAACAGAATAAAGTTATTTTCACATGCATGAATAGTAGTGTACCCAAGTCCAACAGATTTAACCAATTTCTTAGCTTCATGAAAGTTTTAAGGAAGTGCTGAACCCTTGGGTAGTGCATCCACAAGTAGGTCAACCAACAAATCAAACTTTTATCTGTCCATCCTCCAAGAAGTTTGATGTGAAGTAATCTAACAAGAAATCGTAGCTTTGAATAGTTCTTGCAACCAGAGTACAACTCTTGACTATTGTGTGCTGCTAGCTTATGAATGGTTGCCACATCTTCATTACATGGCTCAAAAGATCCATCATATTCCATATCCCCTCTATCATCTAAACCATAAGCTAAGTCCCTAAGAAGCTCGGATATGCCATCATCTTCATTAGGTTGTTCCATAAACTCAAGAACATCACTACCATTGTTCACATAAGAGGAGCTAGCTTCTCCATGTAAGGACCATGTTTTTTACCCTTTTATGAATCCATCACAAATCAAGTGTTCTCGCACTTCACTAGCCTCTCTCCAAAATGAGTTGACACACTTTCTGCAAGGGCATAAGATCTTGTTTCCTATCGCTGAATTTCTAAATGCAAAAGCTAGGAAGCTATTCACCCCTTGTTTATTGATCTTTGTCTCCCTACATGCAATTTAAATGTTACAAGTCATGATAACTACATATGACAGTTTTAGTTATCTAAAAAAAATATCGTGTTGTACCTAGCTTCATTGTCGATCCACGATTTATCCATACACCCTTATACAGTATACACGCTGCTTTGAAAAATGGAATATAAGAAATAAATAGTAAGAAAAAACATAGCTGAAAATATGTGTCTTATCACACAAAAGCACGTAAGCAAACATACAAGCACTCATTAACAACAACTCTGTATATTAAAAGCTAGAAATATGATGATTACCTTCTTCTTTAGCTTCAACGGCGTTGATCCCCTTGCAGCACCCTCACACCAATCGGTTCTTCACCATCCGGGGCTCACATACATATGCAATCTTGCATAAAGTATTTTATTATACTAATTAGTGCATATGCATAATACATATAAACTAGGCATATAAGCTACGTACGTACGAATTACTTGTATGATAGTTCATCCAACAACAGAAAAAGGAATTGAAACCAATGTTTATTTTTCACATACAGGGACTCATCAAATCATTCAGCTGTATATTCACAATAATATTTCAAGATCAAGATAGGAACTCACATTATAGTTGAGAGACTACTGAGATCTTGTAGCTCAGCAGGGAGGCACAAGTGTAGGCGCGAGCGCAAGGACTGCACGTGCTGCAGGAGGCACGGCACAAGGGTGGCACACACTGCAGGCAGCCTGCACTGCCGAAGGGGCAGTGCAAGGGCGGGCTGAAAGCCTGCACTGTAGGAGGCGCCACGCAGGGGCTCGTCACAGGATGCCGGCCGTCGTAGGGCGTCACAGAGCGCTGAGCGTCACAGGGGGCCTGGATTTGCAGGGACTTGTGCACCGGGCATCACAGGGCACTGCACCAGGGCGTCGTAGGGTGCGCGGTGGGGCAGCCAACCACAGGGCGGCCACGTGCTGCAGCAAGGGGCGCGCCCGGGCTGAGACTGCACAGGGGCCAGGACAATCAGGTGCCGGCCACGCTGCTCCGGGTGCGCTGGGGCCAGCCGCGCTGCTTGGGGCGCGCAGGGGCGGGACGCGCGGGATCTGGCC
>BCLG01000062.1:56986-71209 GCA_001602295.1 Zoysia matrella
AAAAATATTAGGGTTTGCCGCCCAAGAGAACAAATGTTTTTACCGACCGACGGTGGGATGCAACAGGTGACTTTTACCGACCCGCGGTGGATCGTTAAATCATCAGACTATTACTGACGTCTGTTGTGAAATAACCAATTACCGACCAACCGTGAGTGCTGGCTTTTACCGATTTACGGTCCATGGCTAATAAAGGTCGGTAAAAGTATGCTTATGGTGTGATGACATGATGTCATGTGGCTGCTAAACAAAAGTAGTATTGGAGAATCACGTTTATTGTAAGCTAAATTTTTTATATTTGTGATAATAATTGAAAATAGATGGAGTATCATTCAATATTTGTTAAAGATGTAATGTGATAATAACCGACGGGAAGAAGGTTAATGTCTGGCAATTGCACTTCTAACGGGATGTGCGCAGCGCGAACCGTTGCATTTTACTGACCGTGCGATGGGCAAATCCAACCGTCCGGAGCCACTGACGGTTACAATTCCAAGATGCCGCATCTGCCGTCCATTTAGAGCCAATGGAGCCGTTGGATCGTTAGGACCGTTACTGACGATCCATCACTAATCCCGTGAACCGATTTATGGGTCGGGACAAACGAGAGGTCGGGCGAACCCTCGACCGGTCCGACAGTTGTCAGAAACGCTGATCATGGAAAGACTGGTCAGACCAGTCCATCCTAGGCATTATGCTGATCATGAGTAGGAACCGATCAGACCGGTTCTATCTAGGCATTCTTCCTGGCATCAGGCTAATGACGAAAATTAGCTTCTGACCGACCTCAGCGGTCGGGAATCACCCCCGTGGGATCAACCATAAACGAGTGATGGTCGACACGACGCTTCAGCCCCCGAGCGACCCCCGAGGGATCAACCATCAGCGAGTGATGGTAAGCACGACGCTTCAGCCCACGACCGACCCTTCGGGTCGCTCGGGGGCTACGCCTTACGGGCACGCTCGTGCGCCCCCGTGGGATCAACCATCAGCGAGTGATGGTCGGCACGGCGCTTCAGCCCACGACCGACCCTTCGGGTCGCTCAGGGTTCCGGGGCTACGCCCCCCAGGCGCACTCGCGCGCTCCAACAGGATCAGAGCAAGATTCGCAGATGACCAGCCCAGCACCGCCTCAACAGAGGTCGCAAACGGCGCAGGGCTCGAGGGCTACTGTCGAGATAGTGTACCCCGGGTACCTACGGATCAACCCCTACGATGCGGCCCACCTACGATCCGCAGTTCAGTGGCCCACCAAGGACTTCACAAAGGCGACCCGGCCTCAGCGGTCGGGAAGCCTCGTCATGGTCTAAAGACGGAGACGTAATCGTTCCGACCCTCAGGGGTCGAGACCCGAGCTATCGAGATCCTAGCGGTCGAGACTCGCCCGCCGACCGCTGGGAAGCAGTCATCACTCCAGCAAACACGCCGATTTAGAATCCCTGGCAATGTGCAGTTACACGAAGAGGATAAGCATTCCGGAAGATTCCGCAACTACCCGGTCGAACGAGAAACAACCCTCTAGACGATAAAGCTGAGCAGTAAAGCAACCCTGTTCCCTTTAAGTGAACAAGGGTATGAACAGAAGGCGCCGATCGTCTGGCCCGAACGCCAGAGAGCATGACTCTCTGGAGACCGTGGCCCCACCTATCAAGGGGTCATCCGCTTCTGTAGGCGGCAAGATGCTTAAACCATAATCCGGTCACCCCAACCATGGTTCGGTCCGGCCCTATATAAGGGGCACCCGGAAAGAAACAACGGACAGAGAAAAAAGAAACGAGATACGCGACAGACACATAGAGCAACAGTGATAATCACCACCTGTAAACCACCCCCATCACGCGAGTTTGGGACTCTCGGATCTGTCCGGAGCCCTTTCGCATTGTACCCTCGTGTTCTTGAAATTCATACGATCGATCTCTCGCCCCTAGATGTAGGGTATTACGCCTCGAGGCGGCCCGAACCAGGTTAACTTTTGAGTCTCACTTGTAGACTAGGACATTCGATTCCGAAAACGCACGATCTCCCATCCGATCGTATAAATTTACTGTGCTGGTATACGAAACACCGACAAGAATAAACCTTGTGTGCTTACCATAGTTTTGCTTTCCTTAGTTACTAGTTTGATTTAGGAGCATGTCGGCCTGATTAGTGACCGTGATTACTTTCCTTATGTTTGATTATTTCCTTCCTTGTAATCGTCTTTATAAGCATGGTAATAGAGTCCAGAAAAGCTGCCAGGTTTTGCAGCACAAACCAATTGTGTACACGGTGTTCACGTGAGTCTTTTTGTGTTCTTGGCTGGTTCTAACAAGTGGCATCAAGAGCAAGGTTCTTCGGTTCAAGGCGCTTGTGAAGATGTCAGGAAAGAAGTCCGACGACAGCACCTCCAAGGGCGGCGGCGTGGTCCAGCGGGTGATTCGTGAGGTGAGCAGCTGGACGGGCTATCCCATGCTCACCATGACCAATTAGTCCAATTGGGCATCGCTGATGAAGGTGAAGCTCAAGGCTTGGATGCTCTGGAACGTCATTGAGGAAGGGGGGGGGGGGGGGGAGCCTCATGAAGAAATGCAGGTGATTGAGGCCCTGTGCAGCGCCATGCCGACGGAGATGTGGCCTATGATCGTCGCGAAGGAGTCGGCCAGGGAGGTGTGGGATGCCATCGCCACCATGCGGATAGGTGATGATCGTGTGAGGAAGACGTCAGCTCAGAATCTGCGGCGGCAGTTCGACTCGGCGACGATGAAGGAAGGCGAGTCCATTGAAGACTACGCACTGTGTCTTAGCAGCATGGCGTCGACGCTCACCACCCTCGGTGACAAGGTCGACGAGACCGTGGTGGAGAAGATTATCCGGAGCGTCCCACAGCGATTCCGGCAGATCGTCCTCGCCATCGCAACACTGCTGGATGCATCGATGCTCACCGTCGCTGACCTGACAGGGCGCCTCAAGGTGGCGGAAGATGCGTTTGAGGAGCCACCGCCTGCGATGCACCATGACGTACTTGACAGAGGAGGAGTGGGACGCGTGGCGGCGGAAGCGCGAGGCAGAGAACCAGTCTGGTGCCAGCGGCTCTGTGTTTCGTGGTGGAGGAAGGCGAGGGCGTGGACGCGGACGCAGTGGTGACAAAGGCGGGCACTTGCGTGGGCCACCAGCCCCGGGTGCAGGCAAGGCCGGTGACGAATGCCGGCGCTGCGGGAAGATGGGCCATTGGGCCCGTGAGTGCCAGTCGAGGCCCAAAAGGCCTCACTCCTGCTCGTGAAATCCTCCCCAATCTCATCCCCATCGCCGCCGATGAAATCCGAGAGCGCATCGCCTGCAGAATCGCAGCTACCAACCCCATCGTCGATCATCTCGCTCGAAAAGGCCAATCCATCGCTGCGGAAGTCAGGACAAGGGCATGGCGGTGTCGGATCTGAGGCGGCGTCGACGGGAGCCATCTCCCAGATCGAGATCTGGGAGGAGAAGGTGTTCGGCGACCTGTGAGAAGAGGAAGAGCGAGAGGCGGAGACTTGGGTCCTGGACACCGGGGCCACGAATAACATGTCCGGGTCCACGGCCGCGTTCTCAAAGCTGGACACGGCAGTGCTTGGCACCGTGCGGTTCGGTGACGACTCGGTGGCGCGGATCGAGGGCCGGGGTACCGTCGTGTTCTCATGCAAGAACGGCGAGCTCCGGTCATTCTCTGGGGTCTACTTCATCCCCCGGCTGACTACAAACATCGTCAGCATCGGCCAGCTCAGCGAGGTCGGCTACAAGATCGACATCAACGCCGAAGTGATGTGGATTTGAGAGCCCGGTGGCCAGCTGCTGGTGAAGGTGACGCAAGCGGCCAACCACCTGTACATGCTTCGCATCAAGGTGGCGCGGCAATCGTGCCTGGCAATGCGCGGACGTGGCGACGAGGTGGCGTGGCGCTGGCATGACCGTTTCGGGCACGTCAACATGGCGGCACTCCGAAAGCTGGCTCGGGAGGAGCTGGTGCGTGGTCTGCCGGAGATAAGGCAAGTGGAGCAGCTGTGCGACGCATGCCAGGCAGGGAAGCAGAGACGCACTTCGTTTCCAGTACAGGCGGAGTACCGTGCACGGGAACACCTTGAGTTAGTGCACGGCGACTTGTGCGGTCCAATCACGCCGGCGACTCCGGGAGGTAACAAGTACTTCTTGCTGTTGGTGGACGACCTCAGCAGGTACACGTGGGTAGCCGCGATTCCTTCAAAGGATCGTGCCACGGCTGCCATCAAGGAGATACAGACGCAGGCGGAAGGCGAGTCTTGCATAAAGTTGAAGGCTTTCCGGACAGATCACGGAGGTGAGTTCACCGCAACCAAGTTTGCGGAGTACTGCACAGCTGAGGGCGTCCATCGTCAGTACACGGCGCCTTACAGTCTGCAGCAGAACGGCGTCGTCGAGCGCCGGAATGGCACGGTGGTGGCAATGGCGAGAAGCATGCTCAAGGCAAAAAGCCTGCCTGGATGATGGTTCTGGGGTGAGGCGGTGAACACTGCCGTGTACGTTCTGAACCAGTGTCCGACGAAAAGCGTGGACGGGATGACACCATTCGAGGCATGGCACGGGAGGAAGCCAACGGTGCACCACCTGCAGACTTTCGGCTGCATCGTGTACGTCCGGAACACGGCGCCGAACCTGAAGAAATTGGAGGATCGTGGCCGCAGGATGATCTTCATCGGCTACAAGCAGGGCTCCAAGCATACCGCGCCTACGACCCTGTCATGAAGCGTGTCCACGTGACGCGCGACATGGTATTCGACGAGCATGCCCAGTGGGACTGGGGCACTGGCGGTGACGACAGCGATCCGAGTGGTGGCGACGATGAATTCACGGTGGAGTATGTGACCACGGGCCTGGCTGTGCCCGAGGCTAATGACGTTGTCGGGGTGCCGGAAGGAGACGAGCCGGGAGAGCAATTGCCGCTTCCTGGTGGGGCTGGTGGCGAGGAACCGGAACCTGGTTCACCGTTTGACATCGACAGCAACAATCTGGATGCCGACCACGACGACGACGCGCCACTCCGGTTCCGCAACATCAACAACATCATCGGGCCAGCATCACAGTGGGGATTTGCACCGCGGACATTGGTGGCCGAGGAGCTGCATGCGGTAAGTTCCGACGAGCCTGCCTCATTCGCGGAGGCAGAACGCAGTTCCAGTTGGAGGAAGGCGATGATGGAGGAGATGGAGTCCATTGAGGACAACAAGAGTTGGTCGCTGGCTGATCTCCCGCCCGGTCGACGTGCTATTGGTTTGAAGTGGATTTTCAAGGTGAAGAGAGATGAGCACGGGGCGGTGTCCAAGCACAAGGCACGCCTCGTGGTGAAGGGCTACGCGCAGCGGCACGGCGTCGACTACAATGAGGTATTTGCGCCGGTCGCCCAGCTGGACTCGGTGCGCCTACTCATCGCCCTCGCGGCTCACGAGGGATGGGAGGTGCACCACATGGACGTCAAATCGGCGTTCTTGAACAGCGACCTACAGGAAGATGTCTACGTCAAGCAGCCAACTGGTTTTGTTGTCGCCGGCAAGGAGCACAAGGTGCTCAAGATTCGAAAGGCGCTGTACGGGCTGCATCAAGCGCCGCGCGCCTGGAACGTGAAGCTGGATGAGACGCTCCTGTCACTCGGGTCCCGGAGAAGCCGTCGGAGCATGTTGTCTACGTCAGGTGGAACAGTGACACTCAACTGGTGGTCAGGGTCTACGTCGACGACTTTTTGAATACTGGCTCGAGCTCCAGCGACGTCAAGACATTCAAGAAGGAGATGGCGGCTGCATTCAAGATGAGTGACCTTGGCCTTCTTCACTACTACCTCAGCGTTGAAGTGAAGCAGAGCGCAAAGGGCATCTCTCTCAGTCAAGGAGCATACGCCGGCAAGATACTGGAGAAGAGCGGCATGGCAGGTTGCAATCTCTGCCAGGTGCCAATGGAGGCATGACTGAAGTTGAGCAAGTTCAACTCAGAGCCGCCGGTCGACGTGACAGCGTACAGGAGTATCGTAGGGAGCCTGAGGTACCTGGTTAACACCCGACCTGATATTGCTTTTTCTGTTGCGTATGTTAGCCGGTTCCTAGAAGATCAGCATGAGGACTACCTCGCTGCTGTGAAGCACATTCTGCGCTATGTGGTGGGAACCCAAAATTGGGGACTCTGGTTTAGCTGTGAGAAGGAGAAGGAAGCTCACCTAACAGGCTTCAGTGACAGTGATTACGCTGGTGATGTGGATGCTAGGAAGAGCACGACAGGGGTGATTTTCTTCCTCAGCAGCAACCCAATTACCTGGCAATCCATGAAGCAGAAGGTGGTGGCACAGTCAAGCTGTGAGGCGGAATACATTGCAGTTGTAAATGCTGCATGTCAGGCTTGTAAATGCTGCATGTCAGGCTTTGTGGCTCGCTCGAGTGACGGCAGAGGTGCAGGGGTCAGCACCGAGGGCGCCAATGCTGCGGGTGGACCATAAGTCCACCATTGCTTTGATCTAGAATCCAGTACTCCATGGACAGAGCAAGCACATCCAAGTGAAGTCCCATCTTGTCCGGAGTCTGCTGAAGAAGGCCTGATTAATGTGGAGTTCATTAGGAGCGAAGACCAACTAGGCGACATTCTGACGAAGCCGCTTGGCAAGGCCAAGTTCCATGAGCTGCGCGCGAAGATCAGCCTGATCAACATCAGTAGTGAGCACAACAAGGCTTAGGAGGAGATTGTTGAGAATAAACCTTGTGTGCTTACCATAGTTTTGCTTTCCTTAGTTACTAGCTTGATTTAGGAGCATGTCGGCCTGATTAGCGGCCGTGATTACTTTCCTTATGTTTGATTATCTCCTTCCTTGTAATCGTCTTTATAAGCATGGTAATAGAGTCTAGAAAAGCTGCCAGGTTTTGCAGCACAAACCAGATCGTGTACACGGTGTTTGCGTGAGTCTTTGTGTATTCTTTGCCGATTCTAACAATAATATATATTCTATCCGTTCCTAAATTGTTGTCCTCATTTACTTCTATCATCTTTGACTATTTATCTTACTCAAAAAATTATTTTAGATGTGTAAAATTATAAGTCATTCTTCAAATAACTATAATAATAAATTAAATTATAATATAAATATAATACTTATCACACTTCTTTGCATAAGACAAATAGTTGACATTTACAAATGGAGGGCGTAATTAATATTGTTTGATTCGCCAGAGCTAAATGCATGCCTACTGCTATCTGTAGTTTAGCAGGTCACTATATATATGATGTTATTGTGATGTGAATATTATACTTTCTGATGAGAACTTCCATAGTAATATTCCTGCGGGTTGGATTCGGACTGCAGAATAGTGCTAACTTACAACAGACACTACGACTTCATAAGGGATCCAATTTAGATGTTTAAGTACTTTATGTAAAGCTCATTGAGTCTACTTTTGAATGGATCCGGCCTCACTTTCCTATCATATGTCATCATTTTAATACTGAAGGTCATCACGCTAACTTAGGTTGTTAGCTCGTGTATCAAGTTGAGCCATTAGAGGCGCGTCCTATGGTTTGAGGACGGCCTCAGCACCCCCTAGTCGTCATCTCACCTATTTAAAAGTCCCAGCCACCTCAAGAGTACTTGGATTTTATTTTGTTATAGTTTTGTGTAAACTTTCTTGATCCTCAGTTGTCTCCAATGACCATCTATTAGACACCTTTTTGGAACCTCACATTTGAGAGACTTCAGTTTATCATCTTGTTCTTGCTTATTCTTCGTT
This sequence comes from Zoysia matrella, assembly GCA_001602295.1. Classification (NCBI taxonomy): domain Eukaryota; kingdom Viridiplantae; phylum Streptophyta; class Magnoliopsida; order Poales; family Poaceae; genus Zoysia; species Zoysia matrella. The sequence goes on from BCLG01000062.1 coordinate 64,735, forward strand.
GCTTGTAGGAATTGAATGTCGTGTTCAGGACGACTTTGCTGTTCCAGCGAGGTCAATAACCATTTGGAGTTGTTTCTGCAATTGCTAGGATGCATACGACATGTTTGTTTGTAGTCGGATCGTGAGGCTCGACTCCATTAAATTGTTAGTTATCATCTCACTGAAACATCTACACTCAAGTCCTACGAAAGGATCAAGAACACCGAGAAGGGAGGGTTGAATCAGTGTACTTATATGATTAAATTCGCTACAAACTTAAACTAAGAGACTCCATCGCAACAACGGTAACCTATGCAATTCTAGTAACCAAGACCCCTAACAATGCTAGTAAAAAGTAAAGACAATGAGCAATCACTAGCACAGTAGCCACCAAGAGTAATCACAAAGCAACCTATCAACTCTATCCAACAATATGAAATGTGAAAAGTAAAGAGAGAGAGTCAAGAGAATGCTCAGCGATTTTTCTCGAGGTCTCGAAAGGTAGGCGCCTATCTCTAATCCTCGTTGAACCACTCCCGTCGGAGACTTTATTCCTCCCGTCATTCCCGGAATAATGCTCTCAAAGGTATGCTTCACACCCGAAGTGAAGACACTGCCACTCCGGCTGTCACACACAATACCCAAGCGCTAGAGAAAGCCTCCAACGCTCGGGCGCTCACTCTTGGTGCCCCTTTTGAGCAGCGAACCCGAAACCGCTCACAGACTTGGCATCGTCTTCCACAAATTCCTCAGAAGCTCAAACACCGACTTCTACTGTGTCTAGACTGCCAAGACCAAGAGTAATAGGCAAAGATCACTCCTTTCAAGCTCAATAAGCCCTAGTAGTGTATAAATGCTCTCTATCACTCTCTTACTAGCACCAAAGATCTCTAATTTTGTCTTGTGCTCTTTTGATGGTGTCTCTTGGCCTCTCACAAGTTTGCTCCAGCAATTCAGACCTCAGGCACGCGAAAAAACTTCCACCTCCACGGTTTAAATAGGCTCAATGCCCAGAAACAACCGTTGGAATGTGATGTTATAAAGTTGTCTTTTCAATCCTCGAACTGTCCGGTGATTGCTCCCACCGGACTGTTCGGTGACTTGTTTTCTCACAGACTAGGGAAACAACCTCTCTGGATTCCATTCCATGTGATACCGGACTATTCGGTGCATACCTTCAGTGGACTGTCCAGTAACCTTCTCTTTTAGACTTTCAGAGACACCTCTTCTGGACTCTAGCTTCTGGCTCACCGAACTGTCCGATCATTCTACCACAGGAATGTCCGGTGACTACTTCTCTTCAACTCCAGAGAGCAAGTCTCTCTGGACTTCGCTCCGCCAGGCTCATCGGACAGTTCGGTGACTGCTTCTTCAGCTGAACTTGAGCTTCGGTTTTTTACTTCGTTTTCTCTGCCATCTTTAGTGCTTTCTGAGGTAACTAAGAGCATTCATACCCCTAACACTTGTATGATATGAGACGAATGACTTGACCCCCCTTAATAGAACCGGAGGTCCTATGGACTCTCTACCTAGTCCTTAGTCTTGGTCCTTCAACGCTCGAAACTCCTCTTCTTGGGATCGTCCTTTGTCATCCATCGAGGAAACCTACCATGTTATAGAGATTTGCGGGGTGGAACCTAGAATTACAACCGTCACCTATGGTGTTCAGTCAATCACCAAAATTAATTTATACCTTTTAAGAGACTTTAAAGGTCATAAAGCTTACAATCTCCCCCTTTTTGGTGATTGATGACAACCATAGTACTCACAACAAATTTCAAGCGAGATGATATGAGATAAAGACTTACCCCTTACCTTGATGACTCTCCCTAGAAATTTGCATGAGTTCTCCTCTTTTGTCTTCTTTTGAAAACGATCTCTCTCCCATTTGTGAGGACTTTCTCTCTCTCTTTGTCATCTAATCATACAAAAAGATGGCATCGAGGAAGAATACAGAGGAGAGAGACGATGGATAGATAGAGGTTAATGCATGATAGATATAATAGGAAGCGCAATGCCCTAGAGAACCTGCAAGACAATCACAACTTAGGGAATCATACACAAAGAAACACAGGGGTTAGTCCAAAAACCAAGTGAATCCCAATGAGCTTAAAGATCAAATAAAACACAAGCTCATAAAAAATGTCACAAAAGAGCTAATGAAATATGCCAAATAAAAACAAGAGCCCTAACTACCCATCCACGGCCTCCCCTAGACAGCTAGCCTCTCAAACGGTACAACCACATAGCACACTCTTGACACTCTAGATCTAAGGAAATCTAGTCCTCTGTAGGTGCAGCTGGAGAGTCAAGTACAGTGACAGTTGGTGGCTGCTCCTCTAGTGCTGGCTCGGCTGCTGCTGCTGCTGCTGACTCATCTCCTGACTGCTCAGGGTTATCGAAAGCACTCAAGCCGGAAGAAGACGTTGGGGAAGGCTCTTTGCCATCAACTGTAGCTGGCTGATCTGCACTGGCAAGGGCCTGAGCTGCTTCCTCTGTACAGTATCTGGCCTCACTCAGGATAGCTGCATCTGACATACTGGGCTGCTTGGCTGTGGTGACTGTGAACTCTGCCTCTGAAGACGCTGACGGTGGCTCTGTCAAAACTGACTCAGCATTGTTAGCCTCGAAGGAAAGAACTCTTAGGCTATGCTAAAGCAAATAATGCCAACATGGAGTACGAGGAAACCAGAGAGAACTGAGATGAGGTAACTGGCACACTAACTCCTCCGGTAGTCACTGTTGTGCTGGTTGCTCCAAATGGTACGAAAGGTGACAACGGAGCTGAGAGCAAGGTACTAAAGCTAGGCTGCTGCTGTAACTGAGCTATAAATGCTGGCACTGATGAGTACTATGGTTGGGGAGCTGTAGGTTGTAGCTGTGAGTGCAGGGGACCCGGTAGCGTAGTCATCAGAATTGCCGGTAATGGAGGCATACCGATAGCGATGAAAATGGGAAGGGAAAATGTCGTCCTAACCGGCTTCCGTTTACCGTATTAATCAAAATTTCCCGCTCATTTTCATTTTCGAAACTGATAAATGAAAATGGGACGAAAACGGAAAAATCAAAACAGGAAACGGGATAGAAAACGGGTGGACTGTTTTCCCGCCCATTTAGCCGGGATCCTGTTTTTAAACAGGATATCCCGTTTTTCATCCCGTATTGCTTTATACGGGAAAATAGCCCAAGCAAGTCCACCGGCCACCCCTCTCCCGCGTGGTCCAAAAGCCCAACTCCCGCGAACGTATAAAAGCAGAGTCCGAAACCATACCAGCAGTTAGCGTCATCGTTCCTTACCTGCCATCCACGCTCGTCTTTTTCCGAGCCACGACATAGTGTGGCACTCCCTGCTCGCCGCCGGCCGTCCTACCCCACGTATTCACGCCCTTCACTGCCCGTCCTAACGCGGACATGCCCGTCATCGCTCGTCACCACGGTCCACGCCCGCCCAGACGCCGGATGCCCAACACCCGCTGCCGCAGTCACCAGGTGCTTGCTCTCCTCTGCCGCAGTCACCAGGCGCCTGCTCGCCGCTGCCCGTCACCAAGCAAATGTGTACGTGCGTATTTCATTTTGTGAATGCGTATGTGTATGTGCCTATTTATTTCATGAATGAGTACGTTAGTGTATTAGGCTGAGAACTATGCCTAATTCATTTTGTGAATGAAAATGTGTACGTGTTGGAGTTTGAATTATCATATGTGTAAGGCCATAAACTATTGTTCTGGCGAATGTTAGCGTATTAGTTTGAGAGCTATAGTTATGTTGATAATTTGTTCTATAGATATGTGGAATGAGATTAGAAACTTATAATAGATGGTATATACGAATATATTTTTGTACCGATCAATATTGGGTTTATGCTTGTGATCTTTCTGACTTAAATTACCGGTTCTCGACCGATACCGATATATTACTGTGCGAATTATTATGTTTTTCGGATTCCCCATTTTTCCCCATCGTTTTTGTTATCGCATTTACCATTTTTGTTTTTGTCCGGTAAAATAAATATGAAAATGAAAATGGGACGCGTGTTTTCTCAACCGTTTCCGTCTATTTTCATCCCTACATACCGATCCCCTGGAGATATCATGTAATACCTCCGAACTTGGTAGACATATAAGTTATGGCTGCTGTCATCTCCAACTAAGTGCATTGCAACCTCACATGAAACTCACTGTCCTGCTGTCTCCTCTCCTCTGCTAGCTCCCTCTCCATCCAGAGCCTCTTCTCAATCTAGAGGCGCTCGAATCGAATCCTCTCGGCCCTATCTCGTCTGATCCTATCATCCTGCTCCTGCATGTATCTCCTCTGCTCGGCCTACTCAAACTGAGTAGCATCCAATCGGGTAGCAAGAGCAGAGTCTAGTGTGGCACGAGAGGCAAGAGTCTCGGTCTGACCTGGAGCCTCAGTGCTCCCAACCCTTGGCTGTGCTCCCTTCGGAGCCTCAATCTCAATCTCAAACTCATCAGGGGTTATGGTCTTCTCTCCTCCAGGGGTGCTCTGTGAAGCTGACACCCATAGAACCCTGAAGTTAGATGGCTCTGTTGGACTAAAAGCAGCTGTGATCTATGGCAACTCAGCATACTCTACCTCAGTTATCACTCTAGCTCTCAGCAAGAAACAAACGTATGTGGCAAATGGTAACTGTCTAGTACCAATCCCCTCATAGATGACATTCTCCATCTGTGCGAGCAGCAAATCAGTCAAATCAAAAGTCTCATGTCTCAGCAAAAAGGAAAGCAGCCACTGATGTAGTATGATCACTCGCTCTCTGTAGCCAGCTCTCGAAGCTATCGATCTGCCCAGCAACCCTCTCAATACAGTGTCTCGTGGTTCAGGCTCAGAGGGTGCCTAGAGTAGTGCTCCCCATGTGGTGGCAGGTACGCAATATTCAGTCTCTCATCACTCGGCTCCATCCCTTCAAAAGGTCGATACGGAGGTAAGAAATCTGGATGGGCCAGTGCGTGGATCCGTGTCTTCGAAGACAGAAACTCCAAAGGAGCAATGACATCGGATCACTGAAACTGGTGTAGCTCCCCTCTGTATATGAACCAAAGCTGAGAGTGGTCAGAGGAGATCCACTGGGAGGCGTAGAATCGTAGTATTACCTCCTCACTAAACCTCAGGGGTTGGGTAACCAACTTTGTCAAACTAGGCAAATAAGTAATGTGCTCCTCCATATCTATCCCAGCTCCTCTGCTCAGTGCCTCAAAGGAACAATAGCGGTGAGTAGCAAACATTGAGCTCTTGCCTTTGGTGACAAGTTGTCTCCTAAGAGCCTCATAAATCCTCTGCTGCAATACTGACCAGAACTGTCTAGCATCTGCATGTCGCTCGGTGGGGACCTAAACGGTGAAGTCAAGTCTCCTCTTGGCCTTCATGGCTAGGCCCTTGACCTTTAACAGATCAACCTCCTCCTCATCAATCCTGGCCATGGCCCAGCGAGCTCTCTCGGCTCTAGTCGTGCACACGCTGCAGACCCAGTCCTCAAATGAGGGCACCTTTGTGACCTCGGCTGTGAAGCTCTCTGGGCTGCCTCTCCCTCCGCGGTTGTCGACTGTCGACTGGTAGGAGCTCTCCGCGGCTGCACTTTAGCTACTAAGGGGGTGGTCACCACTCTCTGTCGGTCGACCTCCTCAGCTCCCTCTGTCCCTCTATCTCACTCGGGATCACCTATCCTCTCCTTCTTCTCAGGCTCTACGGCCTTGCCTTTCCCCTTCTCCTCTGCAGACGCTCTCTGTCGGCCCATACTAGCAACTGTCATTGAAAGATCTACTGACACTGAGAATCACTGACCAGTTAACCACAGAAGGTAGGATTAAGAGCTTGGCTTTTAACCCGTCCAAGAGAGATCTGGACTGCCGCAGAGAACACTTACTCTATCGCTGTCTGCTGTCCTGAACCACTGCCCAAACTGTCACTGCACCACATAGAAATAGATATAAGTTGTAAGCAATGCAGGCAAGTGACACACATAGATATCCGAGCGGTGGAACAAAGACATATCACCGATCAAATAAAGCAAATAAGATCAACGGTGATATCGACGGACTAATATCTCAATTCAAATAATAGCAATGCTTCTAAATTGTGACACTAGCGACACGAGGACTCAAAAAAGAAAAAGATAGTCTCAACATGGCATCAAATACGGGAATGGTCAACTAATTACTCCATTTAGCAATAAAAGATTGAACTTTTATTTCGACGATGCTAATTTTTGTAATTAATCAACATAGTTACATGTGATTTCCGATGAATAGGAAGTAATAGAAATGATACCTCGAAGAGGAGAAGCCGAAATCCACTGAAGGACACACCAGAACGATGTCTGATCACCCAAAAAATCAAAACCCTGCGAGGGCTTTGTGCTATTGCGAGCTAGGACAAACAGTGCAAGCGATCAAGAGCAAGGACTCGAGCCAGAGCAATGAGGAGGGCGCACAGGTCTGGCAAAGTGCAGCTGCGGCTCAATGGCGTGGCTGCGGCTCGG
>BCLG01000062.1:71272-92583 GCA_001602295.1 Zoysia matrella
GGCGGCGACGGGCACGACGTGCAGGCGGCGGAGGTGGTGGTTGGCGACAAGCAAAAGGCGCACTTGTGTTTTTGGGAAATGACGAATATTAAACATGTGCAGTCGTTTATAAAATAATCAATGGCCTGGATTTGATTGAAAGAGAATGGACGACCGAGAATTCGCCAAAGGAACTAACCACCAGGCTGTCCGTTCCGACAAATTTTTCCGGTGACTGCTAAAAGTTGGACTGTCCGGTGTCTGCCGGGAATCAATTCTAGAGAAGCACTCGCTTCATCTTCCAGTCACCGGACTGTCCGATGAACCCACCGGACTGTCCGTTGTTTGTCCCATTCCGCAAAGTGACTGATCACAAAGATATAGTCACCGTGCTATCCAATGAAGGCGTCGGAATGTCCGCTGACCTCAAGGAATTGCAAGATCAAGGAATTTCTTTCTATAATTCAAGTGTCCTCACGGAAGAACCAAATAAACACCACACTTGTCTAGAAAAGGAACTCTCAAACACTCCTTTCTAAATAGATAACCCTTAAAGGGTGTACAGTTTTTGCAAATCGCAATAAGATCAAGCAAGAAAACCAAAGCGAGAAGGCGCCAAAAAGGGAATGTATGGACCCACGTTCACGGTTCACGTAAGTGAAAATCTTAGAGACCGTTAGACACAGGGTTCAATGGCATGAAGCGCACAATTCCTTTAGTTATCCCTTTTAAGATTGTGTGAATCCATATGAGCAATGTAGTCACTTTCTTCGGGGATAACGCCTCCTCTGTTGTTCCTATATGCAATGCATGCTCAACAAGCTTGCTAAATGCAAGAAATTTAAAGCGTGCCATGTAGATGCAAGCAAATTTAATGACATTGCATAAAAGAAACCTATTCAATGCCAAGTTTGACTCATCTCAAGCTTATTCACCATAAGCCCGCCGCATTGCCTTGAGATAGCCAAACCACCTTCTCAAGTTCTTCCCCCATGCTTATGGATATCTCAAGATTGTTAGGCGTTGACTAATTTTTTTGTTCTTTTCTTTTACCTTTTTACACATGATGCATGATAGTGCAAACATCTAGTCCACGAAGGAGTCTTAACTACTATGTAAGACAAGAAAAAAAACCTATTCTACTAACCTTTTTGAAGAGTAGATTGGCGTTGAAGCTTGATCTCATGTGGTGGACTTTTAGAATCTTCAATTTTCTTCACGGTCCACCACTTTGGTCCCTTCACTTCTTCATAGGAAGCCAAGAGAGTTTAGACTTTCTCTCTCGATCCACAATCACCTTGGAGACTCATATCTTCTTGATTGTCCACTTGTCATTTGGTGGTCTAAGTGGCTTGGCCTTCACTTTTTCATCCTTGGCACTAAAGAGCTTGTAGTGCACATTTTTACGGAAAAGGTTAGTGTTAGGCATAATCTTAGGCCCGCTCACCTTGGCACAATCTTTGGAGTGGGGACTATCACGGCAACACTTCTCACAATAGTAGTCATCCGTAATGAGCGGGACTATCCAAGCGGAGATCTCATCTTCATTGCCAATGATGTTGATAGAGGAAAGATATGATCCTAGGCCCTTGTGATTGTGGTTGTTGACAAGGTTCCAGCTTAGGATATCCTTTTGATTTTGCCTTCCTCTAATAAGCCGCTCAAAAGCATCCATCACGGCCTCTCTATCCTTCTTGAGCTTCGTGTATTCCTTCAAAGTAGATGGCTCAAGAGTAGTACTCTTCTCGAAGAGGGTTAGATTGCAAGAAGTAGAAGCTTCATTCAAATGCTTAGGAGAGTTTAAGAGAGAGTCAAGATCAAGAGCCTCATGGGTGAAAACCAATGCTATGCTTCTCATTTAGCTCTATGTGATTCTCCTTGAGAGACTTATAAGACTCATGTAGAACACTATGAGAATGCGTTAGAGCATTGAGCTCACCATCAAGCTCCCAAACTCGAAATACTGTTATTTCGTGCTCTTTGGTCACAACCTCGATCTTCTTGTTTTCTTTGATGATGGTCCTGTTGGCCTTCTCAAGAAAGAGGACTAGATCATTATAGCTAGGTCCATCATCCTCATCATCATAGTCCTCCTCTTCTTCAAGATCATCATCTTCATCTACATAGCCCTCACAACTTCGGGTTATCAAGCATAGAGGTGGTGGCAGTAGCTCATTGGTGGAGCTCGTCATAGCAATACCCGCAAGCTCGTCTTCACTAGAAGAGGAGTCTGAATTGTCATCATAAACAATGTAAGCCTTGTGCGGAGACTTTCTCTTCTCCTTGCTCTTGCTCTTCTCTTTGATGAATAACTTTTTGAACTTCCTCTTGAGCTTGTGTTCTTCATCATCACTCTCACTAGTATCTTCCTTCTTACCCTCCTTCTTGGGCTTAGAACACTCCTTAGCAAAATATCTTTTTTTGCCACTATTGAATCACCCCGAGTTTAGCTTTAAGGATGAAGATCTTCCCTTGCGAAAGAGTTTCTTCATTAAGAACGTAAGGTCCTCATTGTCGCTCTCATCATCCTCATCATCCTCCACCTTCTTTTTCTTCTTGTCTTGCCATTAGGAGATTCTTCTACTTGAAGAGTAAGATTCTTGGGCAATTGAGTGTCAGTGGGGGGTGCCCAACATATACCCCTCATATGCCATGAGCTTTCCAAGCATGACGTCCATGGTGAGAGTAGCCACGTGACGATGGCAATGTAGCTTGGAGGCAACAACCTCAAAAGCTTCCCCATGATCTCAACATTTTCAATTTTGCTCTTAAGGCCCAAGGCGTTGATCTCCTCTACCACTACATGCAAACGAGAGTAAACATCGTTAGCTTTCTCATGAGACAGCATAGTGATAGAATCATATTTGTTCTTAAGAACATAGTAAAGCTCTTTCTTGGCCTCGACGGAGCCCTCATCTATGTTTTGCAATTGAGATCATATTTCGTGAGCGGTGCAAGAAGCATTAATCCTAGAAAACACATTCTTAGATATGCACCCGAAGATAGCATTTTTGGCCTTTGCATTGAATTTGATAAAGATAGGATCATGTCTCTAATTCTCATTTGTAACATTTTGGGTGACTTGCCACGCTTTTCCATCGATTGACTTTAGATAGGCTTGCATATGAGCTTTCCAATATGAGTAATTGTTCCCATCGAATACGGGTAGATTCTCCATCCCGTTCGACATCCTTACTCAAGGCGATGAAGCCCGAAAATGAGCACTTGCCTCTGATACCACTTGAAAGGATCAAAGACACCGAGCAGAGAGGGTTGAATCGGTGGATTTATAAGACTAAATTCGCTACAAACTTAAACTAAGAGACTCAATCACAACAAGGGCAACCTATGCAATTCTAGTAGACCAAGACCCCTAACAATGCTAGTGTAAAGTAAAGACAACATACAATCACTAGCACGATAGCCACCAAGAATAATTACAAAGCAACCTATCAATTCTACTCAACAATATTAAATGCGAAAAGTAAAGAGAGAGTCAAGAGAATGCTCAGCAATTTTTTTTGAGGTCTCGGAAGGTAGGCGCCTTCCCCTAATCCTCACTGAACCACTCCCGTCGGAGTCTTGGTTCCTCCCGTCGTTCCCAGAACAATGCTCACAAGGGTACGCTTCACTCACGGAGTCAAGACACCGATACCTCGGTTGTCGCACAGAATACCCAAGCGCTAGAGCAAGCCTACAAGGCTCGGGCGCTCACTCTTGGTGTCCCTTTCGAGTGAAGGACCCGAAACCGCTCACAAACTTGGCATCGTCTTCCACAAACTCTTCGGAAGCTCGAACACCGACTCCTTGCCGGTCTAGGCTGCCAAGACCAAGCAAGAGTAATAGGCAAAGATCACTCCTCTCAAGCCTCACAAGCTCTAAAAGTGTATGAATGCTCCCTATCACTCTCCTACTAGCACCAAAGGTCTCCAATCTTGCCTTGTGCTCTCTTGATGGTGTCATTTAGCCTCTCACAAGTTTGCTCTAGCATTTCAAACCTCAAGCACATGGCAAAACGTCCCCCTCTACGGTTTAAATAGGCTACAAGCCCAGAAACAACTGTTGAAACATGATGTCGATGTCTGCTTTTTCCAGTCACTGAACTGTTCGATGACTGCTCCCACTGAACTGTCCGGTGACTTGTCTTCTCACAGACCAGGGAAACAACCTCTCTGGAATTCATTCTATGTGACACCGGACTGTCCGATGCATACCTTCACCGGACCGTCCGGTGACCATCTCTTTTGAACTTCCAGAGACACCTCTTCTGGACTCCAGCTTCTGGCTCATCGGACTGTCCGGTCATTGCACCACCAGACTGTCTGGTGACTTCTTCTCTTCGACTCCAAAGAACACCTCTCTCTGGACTTCACTCCTCCAGGCTCACCGGATAGTCCGGTGAGTGCTTCTTCAGCTGAACTTGAGCTTCGGTCTTTGACTTCACTTTCTCTGTCATCTTTAGTGCTTTCTGAGGTAACTAAGAGCATTCATACCCCCCTAACACTTGTATGACATGAGACAAATGATTTGAACCCCCTTAATAGTACCAGCGGTCCTATGGACTCTCTAGCTAGTCTTTAGCCTTGGTCCTTCGACGCCTGAATCTCGAGTTCTTGAGATTGTCCTTCGTCATCTGTCGAGGAAACCCATCATATTGTAGAGATTTGCGGGGTGAAACATACAATCACAACCGTTACCTATGGTGTTCATTCCATCATCAAAATCAATTCATACCATTTAGGGGACTCCAAAGTTCATGAAGCTTACATCCTATCATGTCGTGAATGTTCAATGGAAGGAGGTTTTGGATAATCTAGTTTGTTTTTAAACTACTATTCTTACACTAATGATAATAATTAAATAACTATGTAGCGCCACTCAATAGTTGTTAAGTCATAAATATGATAACATATAATTAATATCAACATAGTTAACTGCATATCTAGGACCAGCTATAGTCTAACAAGTCATCATTATATACATGATGTCATTGTCATTGTTCAATGGAAGTAGGTTCTCGAGAATCTAGTTTATTTTTACACTAACGATCACGATGACATCATGTATATAATGACTTGTTAAAATATAGCCGGCCATAGAGACATGCAATTAGCTATGTCAGTATTAATTATAGGCATATTTATGACTTAACAAATATTGATGGGTACTACATAGTTTTTTAATTATTATTGTTAGGATAAGAATTTTAGTTAAAAAGAAACTATATTCTTCGAAACCTCCTTCCATTGATCAGTCATAATAACACCATGTAGATCTACAAATTGCAGTATATATGCATTTAGCTATGGCAGCTCGAATAGTATTAATTATTCCCTCAATTGTCAACTATTGTAGTTGTTAACTTCTAACATTATCTACAAAAGCTTGTCATATTCAAAGAAGTGCAACAAATATTATAATTTAATTTATTATAGTTATTGGAAACAGGACATACACATTTACACATTTAATTAAAATAATTTTTTTGAATAAGACAAATGGTCAAAGATGATATTAGAGGCAAACGGTGACAACAATTTAGAAACAGATAGAGTATATATTACCACATTACAGCTTAACATATATTGATTAGTATTCCATCTATTTTAATTATTGTCATTAATGTAAGAATTTAGTTTACAAATAAACATGGTTCTCCAATACTACCTCCATTGAACAATCACATGACATCATGTGCTCCCTCCGTTCCTAAAATGATGACACCATCGACTTCCAAACATCAACATTGATTGCTCTTTTTATTAAATTTTTTTTATAAATATTATATTTTGTTATAGCTTACTTTATTATTTAAATTATTTGAATCATGTCTTATAATTTTACGCATCTGACTAATTTTTTAAATGAGATGAATGGTCAACGATGCATGATTGTCCAATACTACCTCCCTTGAACAATCGTTTGACATCATGTGCTCCCTTGCTCCTAAAATAATATCGCTATTGACTTCCAGCATCAACTTTGACTGTTCGTTTTTATTCAATATTATTATAAATATAATATTTTTATTATAGTTTACTTTATTATTTAAGTTATTTGAGTCATATCTTATAATTTTACACATTTAAACTCATTTATTGAATAAATGAATGGTTAAATATGATGTTATAAGTCAATAGCGACATCAATTTAGGAAAGCGGGAGTATATTATTTGTTAAACCTAAGCCGGCCGCAGATATGCCATTAGCCATGACGGACTCGAACAAAGAATTTTAGTTTTAAACTAGATTCTCCAAATTCCAAAACCACGTGGCAACAAGAAATCTCCAACAGTACTATATATTATCTTAAAACTTAACAAATGTTGATCGAGAAAGCAACAACGTAAACTCTCGCCAATATTAGATAACCATGTAGCATCATTGAATCAATATACTCCCTCTAATTTTAAAATATTGATACCACTAAATTTTAACATCAACTTTGACCATTAATCTTTTTAAAATTTTTTGTTTAAATGGGTAAAATTATTAATTGTGTTTCAAAGACAACTAATGGTAAAGCACACTATACTAAAATATATTATATTTATCACTTTTTAGTAACATAATTGATCAAAGTTGATGTTAAAAATTAGTAGTGTCAATATTTTAAAATAAAAGGAAGTATACGCAATGGAAAAGGTATATGGATCTCTCTCCCTCTCTCGTCTGACACGCAAGTCCCTGCCTTCTGCCCATTGTGACATTCCTACTGTACAGTAAGTGTGGCAAGACACCAGCATGATATCACCATGCTTTCAATGCATAGATGAGTGCGATTTTGTCAATGCATTACCACAAATTGATACAAAGGAGACGTGCTCATTAGTGACAACATAGAAAGAGTCGTCGCTAATGACTCATCAGAGACAGCTGGCTACAGAATGTCACTGATATATGTGGATTACGCAGCAATAGAGACGTGTATTATATGAACATCGCTGATGAGACACATCAGAGACGGGTGTTTTATGACCGTCGCAGCTATAAGACATTAGAGTCATGCTCCTAGTCGACCCTCGCTGATAGTGTCCCATTAGAGACGGCCAGACTACGGCATGTCACTGATATATGCAGATCACGAAGTAGTAGAGATGTGTAATATACAACCGTCGTTGATGAGACACATTAGAGATGGCTGCTTTATGACCATCGCTGATATTCACCTTTTAGCGACGGCTATATTCCGGCCGTCGCTAATATAAGATATCAGAGATGGCTGTTGGTTGATTGTCACTGTTATGGACCTATTAGCGACGGCTTTTTTCTGACTGTCACTGATATAAGACATCAGAGACGGCTGTTTGTCGACCGTCACTGATAGTAACTCATCAGAGATGCATTTTGAAACACCCGTCTCTAATGTACTTAATTGAAACTTCATCAAATCAACGACGAACATCAGTAAGATGCCCTTCTTGTTTCTTCTAGGGTTGTGGGACATTGCGCTGCCCCCTTGCCGCCGGTCAACATCCAACCCTCACCACCGCCCCTCATCAAAGCGAACTGGATCAGTGCCGCCGGCCAGCACCCATCCAGCTGCTATCGTAGTGGATCATGCCGCCTCCCCTCATCAGAGCGAATTAGATCAGAGCCCCCTGTGTCCTTGCAAGCGGTGAGCACCCAATCCGGCCGCCTCCTCTAACAGGGCACAATCTGATACAAGGTCAGCACCACACTCCGTGCACTGTACTCCTCTACTGCCTGTTCTCCACCTATTTTCCTTTGTGCATGTAGGCCACCACATACACCTCCGCTGTAGTCAGAAAAAAGCTTGATAAAGTTAACACACTATGTAATTATTTTTTTGTACGTGATCCTCAATGGATATAGCATATAGGTTATTCAAAATTTCAATTCTCATTTTGCGAAGTCAACAGCACTGCTTGTACAATTCACATTTTCATTTTATCATGATAGGTCTCATGGTGTAGGCCTAGCCTTGTGACGCTGAGCTTGACTGGTAACAGTCTTAAGACACCAAGGTAGGTCCAAAAGCTCTTTCTATAGCTGTATCTGTAACAGTACTATATATTATCTTAAAACATAACAAATGTCGATCAAGAAAGCAATAATGCAGACTCTCGCCATTATTTTAGATAACCATGTAGCATCATTGAAGCAATATACTCCCTTTGATTTTATCACTTGTTTTCAAAAACCACTAATGATAAAGCACACTATAGTAAAATATATTATATTATCATTTTTTAACACGATAATTGGTCAAAGTTGATGTTAAAGATAATGTGCAATTAGCTGTGACGTACTCGAACTCAAAAAATATTAATTATATATTATCACCTACTTTTGTTGAACAGTCATAATGACATATTAATCTACTGTCGATATGTCACTAGTTATGGCGGCCTTGAACAGTGTTATTAAGACTTAACAAATATTGATAGGTATCCCTCTGTTTTTTGTTGTCGTTAGTATAAGAGTTTTAGTTTTAAACAAGATTCTCCTGAACCACATTGCAATTAGAAATCTCAAACAGTTAGCTTAGTAACAAATATCGATCAAAAAGCAACAATGCAAACTCTCGTGATTATTTTAGATAACCATGTAGCATCATTGAAACAATATATTTTATCTGATTTTAAAATATTGACACCGCTAACTTGTAACATCAACTTTGATCATTCATCTTATTTAATTTTTTATTTAAATATAAAAAATTATCAGTTGAGTACTCATATTTCAAAAACCACTAATGATAATGCACACTATAATAAAATATATTATATTTATCACTTTTTAGTAAAATAATATGTTAAATTAATGTTAAAAATCAGCAGTGCTACTATATTAAAATCGGAGGGAGTATACGCAACGGGAGAGGTATATGGATTTCTGTCTCTCCCCCTCTCTCGTCTGATCACAAGCAGCTCCCTTCCTCCTGCCCTATTGCGACATTCCGTCAGTACAGTAAGTGGTGACAACTGACAAGCCGCCAGCCTGATATCCCCATGCTTTAAACGCACAGATGCAGAAAGATATACAGGTCTCACTCGATTCCGTGAAGTATTTACTTGTCCGCCTGTCTGAGTGCTCTCTCTCTCTCTCTTCTGACTTTTAGCTTCTTGCTTTCTGCCCCTATTGAATCTTATTGACAAACATTAGTATTGATACTTCATCCGTTTATAATTATTAAGTTTAGTATGAGAATTTAGTTTAAAAATGAACTATATTCTTCAAACCACCTTCCCTTGAACAGTCACAATAACATCATGTAGATACTGATTTGTTAAACTACTGATTGCGATAGATATGCATTTATCTATGAAGGCTAGAATTGTATTAATTACTCCCTCTATTTGTAAGTTGTTGCTGCAGTAGACTTCTAACATCATATAAGAACGTTTGTCATATTCAAAGATGTGTAATAAATATCATATATTTTTGTTATAATTTAAATTATTATTATAGTTATTTGAAATTAACACAACTTATAATTTACAGATATAAACTAATTTTTGGAATAAGATAAATGGTCAATATGAAGTAGTAGAAACAAGACGACAACAATTTAAGAACGGGTGGAGTATTTGATTGGTATTCCATCTATTTTTAATTATTGTCATTTACATAAGAATTTTAGTTCACAAATAAACATGATTCTCCAATGCTACTTCCGTTGAACAATCACATGACATCATGTATTTTATTACTTTGTTAAACTACAGCCGGCCTTAGATATACCATTAGCTCTGACGGGCTTCAATGACAAATTTTAGTTTTAAACAAGATTATCCAAAACCACATAGCAATCAGAAATCTGCAGCAGTACTATATATTATCTTAAAACTTAACAAATGTGGATCGAGAAATTAAGCAACAATGCAGGCTCTTGCCATTATTTTAGATAACCCCGTAGCATCATTGAAGTAATATATCCCCATGCTTTCAACGCCCAGATGCAGAAAGATATACAGGTCTCACTCGATTCCGTACACTATGTACTTGTCCGTCTGTCTGCTCTCTCTCTCTCTTCTGACTTTTAGCTTCCTGCTTTGTGCCCCATGGAACATTATTGACATAAACATCTACGGATTAATATTTATTGATACCTCATCCGTTTGTAATTATAAGTTTAGTATGGGAATTTAGTTTAAAAATGAACTACGTATTCTCTCTGTTCTTAAATTGATGTCGCTGTTGACTTCAAATCTCAACATTGACCGTTCGTTTTATTCAAAAAATTATGATAAATTTCATATATTTTGTTATATTTTGCATTATCATCAAATTTATTTGAACCACGGTTCAAAATTTTATATATTTGAATTAATTTTTTAAATAAGACGAGTGATTAAAGTTGAGATTTGAAGTCAACGATGACATCATTTTAAGAACGGAGGGAGTATATTCATCTAACCCACCTTCCTTTGAGCAGTTGCAATAACATCATGTAGATAATGACTTGTTAAACTACAGATTGCGATATATATATATGTGCCTTTAGTTATGGCGGCTAGAATAGTATTAATTACTCCCTTCATTTGTAAGTTGTTGTTGTAGTTGACTTCTAACACTATATACGAATACTTGTCATATTTAAAGATGTGTAATAAATATCATATATTTTTGTTGTAATTTAATTTATTATTATAGTTATTTGAAATTAACACAACTTATAATTTACACATTTAAACTATTTTTTTAATAGAAAAAACAGTCAAAGATGATAATAGAAACAAACAGTGACAACAATTTAGGAACGAATAGAGTATATATTATCACATTACAGCTTAATAAATATTAATTGGTATTCCATCTATTTTTTTTTCTGTAGCGGTAAAGCACAGCAACAGCCGCAGCAATATTAAGCTGAAGCGAACGGCCCCTACCTCTCTGCCTTCTGCCCCATTGCGACCTTCCTTCACTGTAAGCGGTGGCCAGCCACAGCCTCAGTCACAGCCTGATATTGCCGTGCTTTCAATGTGCAGATATAGAGATCAATCTCCCTGGATTGTGTCAATAGTCGCCAAAGTCTGGCTGCCACAGCCTCAGTCGCAGCCTGATACCGCCATGCTTTCAATGCGTAGATCGGTCTCCCTAGATTTTATCAATGGTCGCCAGAGTCTGTCTGCTACTTATCCGCCTGTCCATGTGACATTTGTCTTTTGACTAATGTGCGTGTCTCTCTCCAATTAAGGCCGCAAGGTAAGCGATTCCTAAGCATGGTGTCTTCTTGAGCACTCCTCCGTTATAATAGAAGTTTATTTTTAGATTTTGTTGACTAAGACTTTGACCAATTGTTTTGATAAATATAATTAATTTTAATAATATAAATTATATATATTATAAAAGTATTTCTTTTGATAAATTTAAAAGTATAAATACTAAGCTTTTAAATTTAACCAAATATATAGAAATCATTAGTTAAAGTTGTAGCCAACAAAAGCTAGAAATAAACTTTTATTGAGACATAGAAAGTATAGCAGATTTATTAAGGGTGCCCTCACGTGAAATCTCATTTGTGAGCCGTTAGATTAAATAGATGAACAGCTGAGATCGACCGACCGCGACTGATCGTATTTTTTCTAAGAGGGAGCCTACTTGCCAATGACCCATTTGGGAGACCTCACAAGGTTTGTTTCTCCATTCTTGAGGGCTCGTTCGGCAATTCAGTCGGAATCATTCCTAACTGGCATATCTCAGTTGAAATTTATGTGAGCCACTTTTCTTTTTTCATGGATAATTCTATCAAGTTAAGAATGAAACCCATCTCATTGCATCATTTCTCCGATTCACAGTTTGGAATGAAAGCACATCTAGATGTAATAAAGAAATAAATCTTAGAATTATCTAGGAAGAATTAAGTGATATTTAATTGATCCATATCAGGAATTAATCTTGTTAGGAATGATTCCGGCTGGGCTAGCCGAACGCAGCCCTGAGCTCGCTTCGTTGCCAGCGTTGAGTTGGTTTGGTGGCCATCGCCGGAGACCCTGTAGGATGTGGCGGAAAAGAAGCAGCAAGAGGATCTAAAAGAAAAAACCTGTAGTAGGTGCTCCTGACAAAGGATTGGAAGATTGGGGAGAATTGACTTGTGATGGTGAGGCGATCGAGTGATTTATACCTAGCTGGGGAAAACTTAAAATTTTACCTTATGTGAGCTTGAGTCCTCAATCATCTCCTCAGGGGGTGATTTCTCTCTTGCTTACTACCGTGAATGTTTCTACTGAAGAAGACGAAGGGTTCCGGAGACTGGGGGCTGGCAGAGCTATTTACAGCCGTGACTTGGTGACTGTTTCTATTGAAGAAGATGAAAGTTCAGAGACACAGGGAGGACGGAAAGAATGCAGATTATTTCGCCTATATAATTCAGGTGGTCCCTGCCTGGCGGCCAGGATGCTTTTTTTTTTTACCTCCATCCAACCGTTCCAACTGAGCTGGTCACGTGGGATAACTCCATAGCAAGAAATGGAACAGATTTAGATACCAAGAGATTGAACAGTCACAATGAGATCATGTATATAGCGACTTGTTAAACTACATCCGGCGGCTATGGCAAACTCGAACAGTATTAATTGTTAATTGAGATGTTTGTTGCAGTGCTTGGAATTAATATTAACTACTGTATTCATTAGATAATATTTATGATTAAAAATAAAAAGGTACCTATTAAAAATTAACATTACATTGTGGACCGGTACCGAAAATAGAAGGCCCGATAATAATTTTAAAAAATAAATGGTTGAGATTAATTGATAAAGAAGAGGTACCGATCAAACATCGTAACAAATCTTATTAATTATATATTATTACATTATGATTTAACAAATATTGATGGATACTCCATCCGTTGTAAATATCATTCTTCTTAGCATAACAATTTTAGTTTACAAATAAACTAGATTCTTCGAAACCTACTTCTGTTGAATAGTCACAATGACATCATGTATATTAGGACTCGAACAGTATTATTAGGACTGCCGGCCACAGATATGCCACTAGGTATGCCAGACTCGAACGGTATTATTAGGACTTAACAAATATTCATTGGTACCCCTCCGTTTTTATTTTCTGTCGTTAGTACAAGAGTTTTAGTTTTAAACTAGATTCTCTCGAACCACGTAACAATCAGAAATCTCCAACAGTACTATATGTTCGTTTAGGACTTAGTTACAAATGTTTATCGAGCAAGAAACAATGCAAAATCTCGCCATTATTTAAGGTAATCACATAGCAGACAACCATTCTTCGCTTCACAACACAAACAATTGACAACCACTCTGCTCTTCCTCTGGCACCAGTATGTCTGCTCCTCACCGCGCAAGCGGCGTTCTGCTTCTTGTACTCTTCTCCCTTCTCTTCCTGTCCTCTGCAGCAGCAGCAGCAGCAACAGGAGCCAGCCATGACGGCCACCCGACGACGCACCTCCACTTCTACTTCCACGAGATCTACTCCGGGCCGAACGCAACGACTGTCATGCTGTCCGAGCCCCGCAGTGGCAATGGCGTCAGCAACAGCTCAACCTTTGGAATTGGATTCATGGCCGCCTTCGATTGTATGCTCCGGCAGGACGCCGACCCATCGTCCCGTCTCATCGGCCGCGCTCAGGGGCTATCCCTCGGCGTGTCCCTCTCGAGCAGCGTGGTCCTGACGGTGAAAACCTTGGTGTTCACGGACGGCCCCTTCAATGGTAGCACGCTGCAGGTGCTTGGCCGAGCGATGCTGGGGACGGAGGCTGTAGACCGGCCTATCATCAGTGGCACGGGCGCATTCCGGATGGCGCGTGGATACACGCTTAGCAAGGTCGTTGAGTTTGTAACCAATGACCGGCTCATCCTTGAATACGACGCCTACGTCTGGCACTAGAAGAAGAAGCGTTTGCGCGCGTCCTGCTGCTAATCATGTGTCTTCTGGATGTGCAAACATGTATACTTTACCTGTTTGAATAAGTGTAAGTTTAGTTGAGCTGTGATCGATGTGGAAAAGATGTTGTGTGCTTTAAGTTGTGTAAAAGCTACTGTGGTCTGTGAGCTGTGAGAAAGTTGAAAAGCTATTTGATTGAAACATATGTGAATTTGTATGTTTGGTAAACAATGTATGTATTGCTCCTGAATTTGTATCATAAATATGCAAATTAATTGTAATACACTTTATTATTCAGTAATTTCGTATGTAAATTACCATTTAAAAAAGAAACTTTTTTTAAGTGACAACACAAATGGGTAGTGTCTTCAAAATTGACTAACCTAATAATAATTAGGCCCTGTTTGGGTGTTGTTGTTTTAAAAATTCATAGTATTGAGAAACTATGGTTTTAAAAACTGAAGTCAGTAAATACCATAGTATTTAGAAATTGAAGTATTTTGTAGTTTTGAGATAAACCTTGATACGTTTGGGTACTTAAGTATTTTTTGCAGTTTTTTTTCAAACTAGTTGTTGGAATATTGTATAGGCAGAACTTGGATATGCACAAAAAATATTTTATGTGGCTTACTTAGCTCATCTTAAAATAACACCCCGATGGTCCGTAACAAATGGGTGAGGATTTCCAAATGGTCGGTCCCGGATGCTAATGGGGTGATTGGTTATCCGGCTCGCCCCGAGGAAATCAGTCGGCTAGGGTTGAAGGTTCGAAAAAAATTTCGGTGTCCGCCACCGCCTGCCCTGCTACACTCATACACTGATGCGGTGAAGATGAGGCGAGATGAGCCTCGTCCTCCCCCATGGGTGTGGAAGCGGCGGGCTGAAGATGAGTGGCCAGATCGGTGCGACCCGCGAGAAGGGGAGCGGATCGAGAGAGATCTTCATTCCCGTCTCAGCAGGAATCTAGGTCAGCAAGGGGGGCCAAGCGTGTTCGAGCGAGGAGGATTGGGGATCGTGGACCTGCGAGGCGGCAGGGACGCTGTCCTGAGCAGAGCCGTCCTGAGGTGCCACGGCGTGACTTTCGTAGATGGGAAGGACCGGGCGGATCTGGAGGCAGACAGGAATCATCCAATGCTAGGAGCATCCAATTCAAGGAAATGTATAAGAACTACTCTTCCCATTGTGATTGGGGGTGACTTTAATTTGGTTCACCCTAAGGAGGATAAGAGTAATGGAAGGGTGGATCTAAACCTGATGAATCAGATCTTCATGAACTTCAGAAAATTAAGAAGAGTGGGCCCAGCTTTACTTGGATGAATAAGCAACTTAGCCTTGTGATGTCAGCGGTGGACAGAATACTAGTTTCTCTTGAGTGAGAGTCCCACTTTCCTTTGTGCTTTGCCTAGAGTAATACTCAGGTGGGTTCAGATCATTGGCCACTTTTCTTAGATAGGGGGATCAAGCTGAGAAGAGGCAGTATTATTTTTACTTTGAGAATCATTGGTTTCAGAGAGAGGGGTTCTCTGATATTGTGTATAATAAATGGAGGGCCCGAGGGAAGGGTTCCCTCCAAGGTTACTCCCTGGATATATGGCACTCTAAACTTAGTAGCCTTCGAGAGTTTCTTAAAGGATGGAATGCTAACATTGTCAGCAAAGGGAAGAAGGAAATTAAAAACCTCTCAGGGCAGTTGGAGAGCATGGATAGGGAGATGGAATCTATGATGAATTCTGAAGATTTTTGAAAGATGAGATATGACCTGGAGGACAAGATGGTTGAACTTCTTTCAAAAGAGGAGGTATACTGGCAACAAAGGTGCAGAACCAAATGGCTACTTCAAGGTGATGCGAACACCAAGTTGTTTCACACTTGTGCCAATGGTAGAAGAAGGAAAAGTCACATTATATCTTTAGATTCGGAGGAGGGGAATATCACAGGACAGCAAGAGCTGAAAAAGCATATAGTTCAGTATTATAAAGATCTCTTTGGCTCACAACAGAACAAGGGGATTCTTTTACGAGAGGATTTCTTCGGGGAAAGAGTCCTCTCTGAAGATTCTAGGCATTATCTTTTAGCCCCTTTTACAGAACAAGAGGTGAAACATGTGGTGTTTGATATGAAAGAGGATACAGCACCTGGCCCCAATGGTTTTGGGGTCAGATTCTTTAGGAAGTTCTGGGACTGCATTAAAGAGGATCTGCTTAGCATGGTTCAGGACTTTAATCTGAACGCTCTGGATTTGAAGAGACTTAATTATGGGGAGATAACATTAGTACCGAAGGTTAAAGAGGCTAACACTATCAAACAATACCATCCCATTTGCCTGCTAAATGTTGATTTTAAGATCTTTTCAAAATTGCTGGCAGAAAGGTTATCCCCTATGGCTGATAAGTTGATTAGTGAGAATCAAACTGCTTTTGTGAAAGGTAGACATATTTTGGAAGGAGCGGTTATTGTTCATGAAGTGATTCACGAACTCAAGAGAACTAAGAAATGGGGGGTTGTGCTGAAATTAGATTTCGAAAAAGCTTATGATAAGATTCAGTGGGGATTTGTGCAGGAAGTGCTTGAGAAAAAGAAGTTCCCGGATGAATGGAGAGAGAAAATCAGGCAGACAGTTCAAGGGGGCAAGTTTGCATAAATGTGAATGGTTCTCGGACTAGCTATTTTAAGACTTATCAAGGTCTGAGGCAAGGGGATCCTTTATCCCCGCTCCTTTTCAATGCGGTGGTGGACACGTTGGCTAGGCTGCTCGAGAGAGCGAAGGGTATGAATCTGATTAAGGGAGTGGTTCGCAATCTTATTCCTGGGGGAATCACTCATATCCAGTATGCCGATGACACAATTTTGATGACAGAGGGGGATGATAATTCCATTCTCCACCTTAAATTCATTCTCTATTGTTTTGAATGGCTTTCGGAATTGAAGATCAATTACCACAAGAGTGAGGCTTACATGTTTGGTATGGAAGAAAAGGAACAGTACCATATTGCCAATATGCTTAACTGTAAGTTGGGTGCTCTACCCGTGAGATATTTGGAGATTCCTATCCACAGTCACCACTGGGGGGAAGTGGCACTTACAGAGGTGTGGCAGAAAGTTCAAAATAGGTTAGCACCTTGGAAGGGGAGTCACTTATCGTCGGATGGTAGATATGTGCTAACCAATTCTTGCCTTTGTAGTCTACCGACTTATGTGATGGGTTTCTATGCTCTACCCCAGGGTATCCATAAGAAGATGGATAGTATTAGAGCCCAGTTTTTCTGGAGGGGGGAGGGGGGGGGGGGCTCTCGGCAATTTAAATATAACATGGTTAAGTGGGACACTGTTATCTCTCCGATGGTTCATGGGGGTTTAGGCATTACAGATACCAAACTTCTCAATGACTGTTTGCTCACCAAATGGATTTGGAAAATCTTCAATTAGCCAGAGAGTCTGTGGTGCAAACTATTGAAGGCTAAATATATGAAGAAAGGTAGTTTCTTTGAAGCCAAAACCAGCAATTTGTCTCAATTCTGGAAGGGGCTGCACAAAGTTAAGCACCTCTTCCTTTGGGGGGCAGTTCACAGAGTGGGGAATGGATGTGTGGCTTTCATCTGTGCCTTTGAGAATCTTATGCCCAAATCTGTTTGCGATTTGTGAGGATGAGAAAACCTATATGGAAAGAGATTGGGATATTCCATTTCGCAGAATGTTACTCCCTGCAGCAGTACAGGAATGGGAGGTCTTAACCGAGCTTCTTCAAGGGGTGGTGAGGTCTAATAGAAGAGATAAGGTGGAGTGGGCTCTCTCCAACAAGAATTTTTTTTCGATCCAATCTCTTTACAGGTTTATGTCCAACAGGGGTTTTCAAAACTCGCTCTCTAAACAGATCTGGAAATGCAAACTACCTCTGAAAATTAAAATATTTCTGTGGCAAGTGTTTCAAGAGAAAATCCAAACCAGAGTGCAGCTTAAGGGGCGCAATTGGAAGGGGAGTATCCAATGCAGCCTCTGCAGAGAGCCGGAAGATGTGAACCATATACTTTTCTCCTGTCCTATCGCTAAATTCTGCTGGTTTTTCCTTAGAGAAAGCTTTGGTTGGACAGAAATACCGACTTCTATTCAATCTCTGGAATGTGGGTGGATTCAGAGGCCTTCCGGCCTCAGGAAACATTTGTTCTTATTTGTATTTGCAGGTTTGGCGTGGGGTTATGGGAGATGCGTAACAAAATGACTATGCAGCGCTGTTTTCCTCGCAGGCCTACTGAGGTGCTAATGAATGGCATTTGCTACTTACAGAAATGGAGGCCGTTACTGAAGGAGGATGATCAAGCCGCTATTGAAGTGCTAGCTAACAAGATGGTCCCGGAGATTGCTCAGATGAAGCTTCTTGATTTGCAATCTACAGATTTGGTGGAATTGTAATGTGGAACCTAGTTTTGTATTTGCTTTCCAGTGGACTTTGTTTGTTTCATTTCTTTTCTGTGTTTTCCTTTTGTAAGTGAAGAGCTTGTTCTCTTCCAGACCGCTGTTTATTGCTTTCCATAAAAGCAGGGCAGCATGCCTTTTTTCCAAAAAAATAACACCCCGATGAAACAATGGCCTGTTCAAAGGTCTTGATTAAACGTGAGAAAGGCAGCACTAGCAATTAACGAGTAGCACAGCCGCAGGGTGTGGAGTTGATGCTATGGCTGGTCCTCGGGACTTTCCCACCGGATGTGTGTCTGCAACGGAGCGGAGCAGAGGCTCGTCGGGTTCTTCACCAATGCACACAGAAGCCCGTCATTAGCTCGGTTTTGAAAAAAGAACTCCAATGTAGAGTTTGTAGAGTTTCCAAAACTCCAAAAAACTGAAGTTTTGAAAATATTGTAGTTTACAAAACCATAAAATTAGCTGCATTCAAACACATACTTATTTAGAAAAACTATGGTATTTGTTAAAACTGAAGTATTCTTTCAAAACAATAAAAATGCTTTGTATCCAAACAGGCCCTTATTGACTTGTATATATTGCTGTAAAAGGTACATATTACTTGTACTCTACATATTCACCTGTGATATCCGTGACTTGTATGATACATATATCTTCATACAAATAAAATTTGTGTTGCAAAAAGTATTAAAGACATGAGGAAGATGCACGGATCACTACATGTAGTCAAAGTACAAATCACAGCATGGCTTGGAGGCTGATGATGAGCTCCTTCTGCTGCGTCTGGGGTTCGGGTTATAAGAATGTTGATTGATACTTTATCTGTTTATAATTATTAATATTACTATAAGAATGCTAGTTTAAAATGAACTATATTCTTCAGATCCACCTTCGGTTGAATAGTCATCATAACACTATGTAGATAGGAGCTGATTGGTTCGCTGGATTTGATTGGGTCAGGTAGGATGCATGCAGACGCCTCATGTTCGGTTGGCTGCAGTGGTCCGGGACAAAATTTGCCTGGAGACGGTCTCCAGCGCGGCATCCTGCAAACCGACGATTGATTGCCGCCGCGTGGAGCAGAAAAACAATCCAACGGACGCGCGCAGCAGCCGGCTTCGATCCCCTCCCGTGCGGCTCACTCTCGAGAAAGTCGAGCCATCTTCAACCGGCTCCAGGCTCCGCGCCCAGATCAAAGCAGCTCGTTCCCAATCTTCTTCGTCGTCCTTTCAAAAAAAAAAAAATCTTCTTCGTCGTGGTCTTCAATCTCCATTGCCCAGCTCTTGATGCTGTGATCTTCCATCTCGTCGCTGCAGCCGTGGTCTTCCATCTCGTCGCCGCAGCCATGATCTTCCATCTCGCCGTTGCTGCCGCGTTCTGCACACCGCCGGAGCCACCATCTACGGCCGTCCTTCACATCTCCAGCGTCCTTGCCTTTGCCTCTTTCGCAATGATCGGCGTCAGCTTTAAAGTCAAGAAGGGGGGGCCTCACGCCGAGCCGGCGCTGCAGGATACCGAGAAGGTAGCTGCCCTTCTTTTAAAAAAATGTTCGCTGTAGGTCTTTCTGGGTCTTACATTGGTCGCAAATTTGAATACAGCTCTGTACACTCGAATAGCCATATTTCTTTATGCATCTCTAATGTGTGTTTTGCTCATTTTCAGGACATGGAAACGACTGCTTTTAGAGCTGCATTCTAGGAGGAAAACATCTCACACCTGCTAATTTAGTTCTTCAATTATTTGTCACTGAAGCGTAAATGTTAAAAATTACTTTAGTGAATATATGTAATAATCGTCCAACAATGAATTCAGTTGAAAATTGTAATGCTAGGAGAAGATGGTGTTGAATCGGAGGCACGTCAAGGTGATTTTAGTGTGTGATATGCTCCACACTGATGCGGAAGAGGCGATGCTGATGAATGGCTGATGACTGAACGTGTACAAGATGCATGTCTGCTGTTGTAGAATATGATTGATGCATTAGAAGAGTGATTCTGTAATTGTATGCTCAGTTTGTAGTATTAATAACAAATAATTTGTTCGATTGAGTTATACAGTCAGATTGAATTTGTAATCTTCAGTTCAAAATGTACTATTGCTATGAAACAATATGTTCTCTTGAGTTACCAGTTCACAGTCAGATTGAGTTTGTAATTTTCATCAATATTTAGTATTGCTATGAAACAATATATTTGTTGGCGTTCTGACTACCGGCACAGTACAAAATACGATCAAGAGCGTGATGTGTCTTCGTATTCGATGTGGCCAAGTCTACGAAAGACTCAATGGGTTTTTTTACCTGGTTCGGGCCACCTCGAGGCATCTGCTCGAAGTGGCCATCGTGATTGGCCGGCTTCTTGGCTGAAGGTCGGGCCGACCGGTCGGCTGCAGCCACAAAGTCGTCGTCGTGGCACTGGCCCCTCCCCTTTTTGCTGCTCGAACTACCACCGCCTCGCTCGTTGTGGCGGTCGGCATGTCGGGCGAAGGGTCGATCGTCCCGACGGTCGATCCTAGACCTCTCCTTGTCTTTTGCCCGGTTTCGATCAAAGTTAGCTTGAACGGCCTCCTCCCTGATGGCGAAGGTCGTGGCGACGTCGAGAAGGTCTCGGGACGGTCGAGGGTTTCTGCGACCCAGCTTGTGCACGAGCGCCTTGGACGTCGTCCTGCAAGTGAAGGCGTTGATGACGTCGGCGTCGCTGACGTTGGGCAGCTCGTTGCGCTTTCGCGAGAAGCGCTGGATGTAGTCTCGGAGCGACTCGCCGAGCTTCTGCTTGCAGTTTTTAAGATCTCAGGAATTACCTGGGCGAGCGTAGGTTCCCTAAAAGTTGCCAATGAAGATGCGGCGCAGATCGCCCCAGTCCTGTATGCACCCCTCGGGGAGGTGTTCCAACCATTCCCTGGCCGAGTCAGTGAGGAAGAGAGGCAGATACTAGATGGAGAACATGTCGTCCGCTCCTTCGGCCCTTCAGGCGAGACGGCAGTCTTCAAGCCAATGGACGGGGTTCGTTTCCCCGTTGTATCGGCTGACGGTAGTCGGAGCGCGGAATCTTTGCGGGAACTCCGCGCGCCGAATGAGCGGTCCGAACGCT
>BCLG01000062.1:92803-106399 GCA_001602295.1 Zoysia matrella
ACCCCGCGTGGCGCCGAGGGTTTCGCTCCTCGACGCGGCTGTCGCGCGCCGAGCTACGTCGATCGTGGGATCGGCGGTTGCTTCGTGTTTCTGACTGCTGGGGCCGAGAGATGGTTCTGGTTGTTGAATCGCGCTGCCGAGGTAAAAGCGCACGCGGTCGTACACTTCCCTCAACGCTGGATCCTTGGGTGCGGCAGTCTCGTTGAGGACGCACGCTGCTGGCACAAGGTTCTCAAGTGTAGTGCCGAAGGTTGACGGCCCTCCAGCCATGATCCGTTGGTAAGCGGACTGCCCCCGGGCCCAAGCGGCGTCGCTGGGTCCGGCTATAGCTTTACCGCAAGGCTCGAGACTGTCGGTTTGTCCCGGGTGCGGCCGAGCCTGATCAATGGCATCCGCCGCAGGGCGCGGAGACGGGTTGGCGCCCGGCGTGTTGCCGGGAGTCGCCGGCTCCTCGCCCTTTGAGGCGTGGAGAGTGAAGCACTCCCTCGATGGGCCATGCCCCAAAACAGCATGGCTCCGCCGGCATCGCGTGGCGCGCTTCCTGCGCGGAGTCTGAAGGCGAAGCTCGCCGCCGTCGTTGGCGATGAAGTTCAGGCTCCCAAAGTGAAATGCCTGTTCGGAGGCGAAGGTGGGGACGCACCACGACCGACCATCTTCGGTGATGGTGACCGTGAAATCCCCGAAGCGAAGGTGGGAGACCGAAGTGTTTCCCACAACGGCAAAGATGGAGGCCATCAAAAAAGCGAAGCGAGCGCACTCCAAGAAATCTCCCTTCCTGACGCGCCAACTGTTAACGTTCTGACCACCGACACAGTACGAAATACGATCGATGGGGTGATGTGCCTTCGTATTCGATGTGACCTAGTCTACGGAAGACTCAATGGGAGTTTTTTTTACCTGGTTCGGGCCACCATGAACGGTGTAATACCCTACGTCCAGGAGGAGGTTTATATCGGTGGATGAGTACAAAGGGTCGGACTCTCTCTTCAGTCCAGCGTCTAAGTCGTGGGGTGCTCGATACACGTGTTCGTGGGGTTGCTCGCGCGCGTAAACAGTTGCACACAAGAGTTTAAGGTTTCGACCTCTTCGTCTCTATCGCCCCCCGGACCCCCTTTATATAAGACGGCCCGGGGTTACAAAATGATGGACCCTACACGGTTTCACTGTCTCGCTGACAGATGTGTCCTCTATTGATGTCGTCATCATTCATCACGCCCGTGCAGGGGCATGCCTCGTCGCGCCGGATACTGTAGTATCAGTCCGGTATTGTAGCGTTTGCCACAGTGTCGTCGGGTCTTGTCCGTAGACTTCCGCGGCCCGTCCGGTACTGTAGCGTCAGCCACAGTGTCGTCGCGATAGGTTAGGCCCCGTCTCGTCGGAACGATTGGTTGGCTCCCAGAGTAAATGCGGTGTAACTGCCGTACTTACTCCAGGGGTCGACCATCGGGGGTCGGCCTCCGGAGGTCGGTCTCGTCGTATGCCTTAGCGTCGGATGCGGCTAAGACTCGGCTTTTGTAGATCGTTGCTTCGGGGGTCGGACCGCGGTTCGTGCATCGTCGTCCGACCCGAAACCCCTCGAGGTTTTGGCCCGCATATACGAGTACAGGTCGGCAAGTACCCGGGGTTCATGATCCCGATAATATTCTCTTTGAGTTCTGTTCAGAATGTGTTTATAATTCGAAGTGCTTTCATATTCTATTACCAGGAAGCATGTGAATATCTGTAAATAATTTCAGAATCATTAAAATGTAGCATGTCAATAACTATAACAAGCTGGCACTAAATAAAAGCGACTACCAAACAAATTGTCTGCGGACTTGGTTCAAAGCAGAACTTCAGCCAAAGCCAATTACAATGTGAAGTAAAAAAGTATAGTGCATCATGAGTTCCTGTCTAAGATGTTAAAAAAGGATCCTCTTGGAAAAGCAACATAACAAGGTTAGATATTTTCTTGATTTGGCATTCCGTCAAAATGTAGCCTTCTAACAGCAGATTGTAAGCTTGCATACTGATCAACTCCAAGTAAAAGACTTGTATATCCTCCATGTACAACATGGTCATGAATGGTAGAAGAATTCATGGTGATATCACCTCCACTTGTACCAGCATTAAGGTCCTATATCATCAGATTTGAAATTGTCCATAAAACTTCATTTCAAGTAAATAAATTATGTAAAGGGGTGCAGTTATATTTCTTACCATAAACTGTTTTGGATCAGGACCTTCATATGTATTTTGAGCTACATGCTTTGGATCTTCTACTGCAATTTAAAATACGAAATTAAAAAAATAGAACCAAAAATAGAAAATGCTGGATGCTTTAGATCAATACCTTTCTTGCTTCTACTTCTCTTTTTTGTACCATTTCTCTTTTCGAGCGATATGGTTGATTGTTTATTTGGGACATATGGAACTGGATCTTTTCGACGGGAATAAAAATCTGCATTCAACTCATTTTCACGAAGACTAGCAGAAACCTTCTCACATTCTGCAAGGAGCTCTGAAAGGCCCAGTTTCTTACGAAATCTTTTCTTGAATTTATTATTCATTCCTTCACTCTTTTGAGTGGAGGTGATATCAGCTGTAAATGAATCATGATACACAATAGCCCATTTTTTTCTCAAACCATATAGGTTTGACATCCATTCATTTCTCTCAAGGTCATAGTCCCTCAACAAGTCATCCCGCTTCTTATTGAATTAAAACTCTGATCTGTCCTCATAGACACAACTCTTAAATGCAGGTAGAAACTTCTCAGGATGTTTCCGAATTACATGCCCGAGATGTTTAGCTGCATTAAGATATATATGCCACAGACAAAGGCGATGACTGGTGTTTGGGAATACATAAGCAATTGCACCTGCCATGGCTGCGTCTTGATCAGTAAAAATTGTGCTTGGATGCTTGCCTGACATTGCCTCTAAAAAGGTCTCAAATAGCCAAACAAAAGATAGAATAGTTTCATCAAACAATAGTGCAGCTCCAAAAATTATTGTTTGCTTATGATGATTGGTTCCAAGGATTGGAGTAAAAGGCATCTCGAACTTGTTAGTCTGAAACGTGGTATCAAATGACATAGCATCATCTAAGCATGCATAATCCATGATAGACTGACTATCTGCCCAAAAAAAATTAGCTATTCGACCTGTTGCCTTGTCTATATCAATTGCATAGAAAAATGTAGGATCTTCTATCTGCTTACTCTTCAAGTAATTGCATAATGTTTGTGCATCGTTGGATTCCAAATACTTTCTTCGTTCACAGCTAATCTCATTATCACAATCCATTCTTGAGTATGGTACGCCCCTCCATAGAATTCCTTCATGAACTCATATATCTGTCGTGGTTTTATACCAGCTTCTCGTATCTGGCCAATTAGATGTCTGTCTGCTTGTGTCACACGTCCCTGGGATCTTAGGTTTTTCTTCTTATTTGAACTAGCAAGATAATGATTGTGTTCAAGTAAAACCATTTGCACTGTCCAAACCCTCTCTTTAGTGACACTAAACTGAACACGGGCATTGCATCCTGTTGTTGTCGTGCCTTTTATCTTCTACCTGACGAACAATAGGATGCAAACTAAACACACGTATCTGTAATGCAAAATTGCAAAATTGAAAAAAAAAACTGTAACATATAACCATCCCGTACCTGACTATGTTGTTGGGTCATTGCATTCCCAGTGAACGTAGACTCATCGACCATGGATGTCACCGCGACCATTGTATTTGCAGCGTTATTCTCCTATCAAAAACACATGTTGATGAGATATGTTAGGACAAATAACTATCAAAATAGGAGTGTCACCTACCTTCGTTGCGTCATGATTTTCTATTGAAATTACATCAGCAGCAAGAGCAGAGGTGTTTCCGATGAACAGATCGACCTTCATGCGATCCACTTGGCCATCAGATGTGATAACGCCATCAGGTCTGTACTAAGTGGATGATGGATTAGAATCCATCAGTGCTATCGCCGAGGACAACGAAGGAGAACTGGCGACTGCACAACTCTAGACGTGGAAGACTCCGTCGAGGAAACCGTCATGAGCGCTGATCATACGAACCGGGAATCACGCGATTTCCGATGATACGAAGCGGAGCCGGTGTATACGAACGTGGAAGAATTCGGCTCGGCTTTCTCAAGAGTGAGCCGCACGGGAGGGGATCGAAGCCAGCTGCTGCGCGCGTCCGTTGGATTGTTTTTTTCCTCCACGCGGCGGCAATCAATCGTCGGTCTGCAGGACGCCGCGCTGGAGACCGTCCCCAGGCAATTTTTTTCCGTGGTCCGCCGGCCTGTTCTGCGGCGGGCGAAGCGCGTGTGCGCGTCTCGCTCTCAGACAAACGGATTTAAGTTCTGTTTCATCAGAGCTAAGCTCTCGGGATGCAAAAGAAGTTTGATTAATGATGTTATTAGTAAATAATTAATTTATTTAAAATATATTAAATATATATATTAAATTAGATTACGATTTATAAAATTAAAATAAATGTTATTAGAGTATAGTTACACAAGTTAAATGTTTTAAAATAATTTAGTTTCCTCTATTTTTATTTCATTTGGACTAGACTCATGCGAACAATCAAACAACATCTTTTTTACTTTTTTAGTCTATTTTTATTTATATAACTAAGCAAATAAACTGCTCTATACATTCAATCTGACTATAATAAACCTATGTCACTAAATACGATCCAGGTTCACCTACTCGGGCAACCAAACGAACTCGAAACCTCGACGCTGACGTCCGCGGCGCGTTGTCTCATCCCACTACCCGCCTCGTTCAGTCGTTCCCCGCACGGGCGGGAGCCAGCACGGCGCGATGCCGAACCCAAGGGGCTGTTTGGTCTCCTACACCGGAGTGGGCCAGGATGAGCGCGTGCACCGAAGCGAAGATTGGTTGCCAGCATGGCGTGGAAGGCCTGGCTCCACGCATGCAGAAGGGCACCTGCAGCCTGGTTGGCTGGAAACGCCGAGGAATCTCATTTTCACCCGCCTTGGCTCACTTGATCCAATATTAAAAAAAAATTAGTGATTGATTAGTATATATTTAATAGTATTAAAATATTTTAATATAAATAAATATTTAATCTAATATATTAAGTATTAAATTATGCACTTAAATAATTTGATTTTAAAGACAGCCAAACAAAAAAAATGGAATTGAATTTGATTCTAGCTAATTCAATTCTAGACAATTCAATTTACTAGAATTTAATTCATGAAAATTAATTCAATTCAAGATATCCAAACAGAGCCTAATATTATTGTCGATACCTCAATTTTCGCCTCTCGGTACCGAGCCAAAACCAAGTTTCCCGAAGACCAAAGTGAGCCGCGACCCATATAGCGACAACCGCCACAGAAGCGACTACCCACAACCCCCTGAAGCAATATTCAATGCGGGCTATGCGGTTACTATCTGTAAATGAGCCGTTGCTTCTAACAGGTACGATCGTATAATTAGGGATACATGTTATCAGTATTACAACATCATTAACTGTAATTATCTCAAAAAAGCAACCCTTTCTTACAAATATGTAATCCATTCAACCGTACAGGGGATTTGACCAACATCAAAAACACATAATACACACTGGACGTTAGATTGTTATCGTCATGAGAGGTCTGAACCAATCTGACTCTGTGTCATTTCCCCTTGAGATTAATTTACGCTATTTGCACTCTCGATCCTAATCACGATATCTACCGATCCTAACCCGCAAGTGGTGCGTTGACAATTATAAAATGTGAATTATAATTTGTAGACCCTGTTTGGAATAGTGGCTTTTTTAAAGAAAAACAAAAGAAACCAAAACAAAGGAAGGAAAGACAGCATAGTGTTTGACAGGAAGGAAGCAACCAATCCTTTCCTCCGGAAAGGCATGTCTCACTCCTACCGTGATTCCACGGGAACTGAAAAATCCAATCAGGACCTTGTTTTCTCGTTGTTGAAGCACGAGGCAGCCGGCGCGACATTCATTGAGCAATGACAAGAGGAGACGAACCTGCCCTGAGTCTCGCGTCGCCGGCCGCCGGTGGCTGGCCAGAGGCAAGGCGTGGTCGCTGTCCCCTGCTCCCGCATAGCCCCGCCTCCTGCCGCCGCCCCTGCTCTGGTGCTCCTGCCAGGCTGCCAGCCCCAACACCTACTCCTGCACGTGCGACCAGGAGGATTGGAGCGGAAGAAGCTTACGATTGGAGACAAACACGGACACTTACTCCTGCACGTACTACTTATCTGAGTGCTATCTCTCTTCTGACTTTTTGCTCCCTGCTTTCTGCTCCAAAGAATATTAATAACGAAAACATCTAATATTGATTGATACTTCATCCGTTTATAATTATTGTGATTACTATAAGAATTTTAGTTTAAAAATAAATTACATTTTTCAAATCCACCTTCCGTTGAACAGTCACCATAACACCGTATAGATAGGGGTTGATTAGTTCGCTGGATTTGACCGGGTTAGGTTGAGTGCGTGCAGACGCTGCATGTTTGGTAGGGTCCGCCCTGTCCTGCAGCGTGCCATGTCAATTTATAAACCGGAGGAAGTATGCCTCTATTATTTGTTGTCGTTAGTATAAGTTTTAGTTTTAAACAAGATTATCCTGGACCAAGTTGCAACTAGGAATCTTCAACAGTACTATACGTTCCCTTAGAACTTAGTAAAAAATGTGGATCGTGCAAAAAAAATGCAAACTCTCGCCATTATTTAAGGTGCTAACGACGTAGCAGACCAAGCATTCATCGCATCACAACACAAACGATTGACACAACCACTCTGTTCTTCCTCAGGCATGGGTATGTCTGCTCCACACAGCGCAAGCGTTCTGCTTCTTGTACTCTTCTCCCTTCTCTTCCTGTCCTCTGCGGCAGGAGGAGCAGGAGCCAGCCATGGTGGGCCCCCGACGACGCACCTCCACTTCTACTTCCACGAGATCTCCGGGCCGAACGCAACGACTGTCATGCTGTCCGAACCGCAGCGGCTCATCCGTTGGATTGGGATATATGGTCGCCATCGACATGATGCTCCGGCAGGACGCCGACCTGTCGTCCCGTCTCATCGGCCGCGCGGAGGGAATCTCCGTCGGCGTGTCCCTCTCCGACAGCGCGCTCCTGACGATGAACAATTTGGTGTTCACAGATGGCCCCTTCAACGCCAGCACGCTGCAGGTGCTTGGACGCGTGAAGCTAGCGTCGGAAGGTTTTGAACGGCCTATCCTCGGCGGCACGGGCGTGTTCCGAATGGCACGTGGATACACGCTTAGCAAGATCGTCGAGTTCGTCAACAATGACCGGCTTATCTATGAATTTGACGCCTACGTCTGGCACTAGAAGAAGCCTTTGCGCGCGTCCTGCTGCTAATAATCTGTCTTCTGAATGTGCAAACATGTCACCTGTCTGAATAAGTGTGCGTTGGGTTGAGCTGTGAGTTGTCACCCCCGCAACTGCTGGAAGCAGGCTGGGACGTGCTGTGATTTTTATCTTGCGCCAAAGCTGCTTCGTCGGAAGTACTTCGAATGGAGGACTGGCCTTTGGTTTAGCTTTTAGCTTTTACAGAAGTAAAAGTCGGTAG
The DNA here is from genome assembly GCA_001602295.1 of Zoysia matrella. NCBI lineage: Eukaryota > Viridiplantae > Streptophyta > Magnoliopsida > Poales > Poaceae > Zoysia > Zoysia matrella. The sequence continues at coordinate 100,381 of BCLG01000062.1, forward strand.
GAAGTCAAACCAAAGGGGCCTAAAGTTGTTGTTGGCTTTGAGTTGTGTAAACGTTATTGTGGTCTATGAGCTGTAAGAAAGTTGAAAAACCGTTCGGTTGAAACAGTTATGAATTCGTATGTTTGGTAAACAATGTGTGTATTGTTCCTGAATGGCAGATTATTTATATGCAAATTGATCGTAATACACTGTATTATTAAATGATTCATTTGTAAATTCTCATTTTTGTCTCTATCTCTATCTATATCTTTACTCTTTAAAAAGCACTGTTTTTCTTTATTTTGTACACACCATAAAATGTCCCTCACAAAGATATATTAGACTATATGCATACGAAAAATGCACTAGAGTTATCTTTTTTTACAAATCTGACGGATAAAATTTCTCTATATACACTTTTTACAAATCTAACGGATGAGGTCTTTCGGATCTTTTAGATCATAGGCCTACACGAACCATTGTAGTTAACAAAACGCAACTACCCCGAACAAATCTATGAGATCCAAGAAAAATTGTTGAAAAACAAAACAAATTCATTTTAATATTAATATATTATTTTTTTAATTAATATTTTTTCTTTATACCGTAGCATTTGCATGGACATTTGAACTAGTTTAAAAAAAGAAACTTAATTTTTTAAGTCACAATATATATGGTTAGTGTATTCAAAATTGACTAATAACCTAATAATAATTATTGACTTGTAAATCTTGGTATAAAAGGTACATTACTTGTACTCTACATATTCACCTTTATATCCGTGACTTGTATGATACATATATCTTTATACAAATAAAACTTGTGTTGCAAAAATACAAAATATAAGGAAGGTGCACGGATCACTACACGTAGTCAAAGTACAAATCACAGCAAGGCTTGGACTTTGACGATGAGCTCCTTCTGCTGCGCTTGAGGTTCGGGTTCACCGGGGGCTGCAGGCTACCATTCTGGGCCTCGTCGCTCGGCGACCCCTCCTGCTCCACGGCATATACACCTACAGCTTCTAGTCCAACGTTTGGCAGCAACTTTCAACCGGATTTGAGATGACTCCAGCACCCTCTGGTCGTCCTTCACCTTATTTAAAGATACAGCCGTCACTAAGAATATTAGGGTTCTTTTTTATTATAGTTTAGTTTTTATGCAAATTTTTTGATCTTTAGTTGTATCCAACGACTATCTGTTAGACAACTTTTGAGAACCCCACATTTACGTGATCTCAGATCTGATATATTGTTCTTACTTGTTCTTTGATTGCTTGCAGTAATTGCTTTTCATGATCAGGTTGCTGTCAGCACGATCAATAACCATTCGGAGTTGGTTCTGTAATTGCTAAGGCGCACACGACCTGTTCGTTTGCAGTCAGATTGTTAGGGTCGACTCCACCAAATCGATAGTTATCACCTCACCGAAAGATCGGGCACCTTAAGTCTTTTCAATATCCTGAGACTACATGAACCTCTTCACCCTTTCTTCCCTCATTTTTGTTTCCAATAATAATAAGAGGGAGGGACGGTATTCCTTCACTAACTAGCGAAGCTCTCCAACTGCCCAGTCCTGCCCCAAACCTCGGTAGTTCTAACTTAAGAGATTCATGGCTCTCGGCAGGGCTGCAATGCAGCAATTTCCGTTGTCAATTTAGCTTCTGAAGAGTTGTTAGCCTTCCTCATTTTCTTAAGCATTTCATCCCCTCCCTCCTCAAATTCAACTTCTTTACAGAACTGCTCCTTTTCTGTATTGATCTGTTTAGAGGGGTAGCAACAATGATTGACATCATGTTATGTGATGTCTCTTGCTCCATAATCTGGCCACTATCACTTGGTTGAGATCAAGAAGTTCTCACTTGTTTACGCTTGATCTATAAATAGACCCCTCTACAACAGGTCTGTAAATAGACCCATCTACAGCCCTGCCTAGATTCAAGATTGGCACAAGCAGTTGATTCGATTTGGCGTACACGTATCGTCAATCTAGGCAGGGCTGTAGAGGGGTCTATTTACAGACATACTGCATAGAATTTTTTTCCTACTACTACATCTCATTCTTTTAGCAGGGCTGATACTGAAATTTTGAAGGCTCGGGGCAAGATTGGTGTTGGCGTCCCAAACATTTAAACTCATGGTTGAAATTCCCTATCAACCAATTAAAATTTTGGATTTTCTTAATAGCCATCAGCGTAAATTGTTATTCCCTATCCACTATTACCATCCATTTTATCTATCCACCATTACCATCCATTTTATAGCTTAACGGTGTTAAATAAAAAGATAAAAGACCAGAATAACCCTAGTTGTTAATTTTTGTTAAAGTCTCCTTGTCAGTACATCCATTTTTTACAATAATATTTAGACAATATAAATATTTTGTGCAAAATAAAAGTTCCCAATAGGGGAAATATAATATTTTATGCCAAAATATTTATTTGTCCAAATTTATTGCAAAAAAAATCACTAGGGGTATTTTGGTCTTTTATCTTTTTCTTTAGTACCATTAAGCTATGAAATAGAAGGTAAGGGTGGATTGGGGATAAAAGTTTGTAGTGATAGCTATTAAGGAAATGCAAAATTTTTAGTGGTCGATAAAGAATCACCAATATTTTTTATGGCTGATAAGAAATTTTCCCTTCTTTTATCTAATTGATCCCACAGCCACAGGTAAGGTGGCCACAGGCTACCTCCTTGTGAGCCAAGGCTTGCTAATTTGCTATAAATCACCCATCTAATACGGGTATCTTCCCTGATGCAAAGGGTAAAGCGAAGCTACTCATCGACCACCTCATCCCAGACACCTTTTTTCGGACCCTTTTTTATATACCAGCCCATATGTTATCACTGGCGGACCTGCCATGATGGCAGGGTATTCGAAGGAATACCCAGCTTTTTTCAAAAAACAATGAGTATATATTATTATGTATGTATATATTGATAATTTATGGCTAAATTGGAAGGTAAGATTTTCATAAGAATTGTATAAGAACTTCAGCTATGTTTGGAATACGAGAATTTTCTCTATTTATGTGTTTCTTTCTTATGCTCCTTTGGAACGCGAGAATTTTTTCCGTTTTCTGTATTTTTTCTGTGAAATTGAACTGATTCCTGTGAAATTCCTGCGTTCCAAAGGAGGCCAGAAATTGAACTAATTCCTATGAAATTTCTCTAAATTTCTGCGTTGCAAACGAGGTCTTCATAGGAATCAGTTCAATTTCAAAAAAAATACAGGAAGCACGAATTTTTCCTCTAATCCAAACGAAGCCTTAAATAGAGCCAAACTTACTTCCAACATGAATTTTTCCTCCAATCCAAAGGAGCCCATCGGATGAAGCTTGCTTAGTTTTATCGTAATCATTTCCAAATAGAAATGTTCCATCGTCCTTTTCAACTTGATCACTTCATAATTGATATGGTCCACTTAGTTTTCCCTTTTAATGTTTTCTTTCTATTTTTCTCCTGTTACTTTTTTCTATAATTTCCTTTCTATTTATTATTTTACTTTCTTCTTTACTTTTTTTTATTTTTTAATATATTTAGAACTTTTTTTATTACCGATTGGTTTTACTATTAATGCATTTTATTTTCACCATTACAACAGTTGAAACTTACCACTAGAACATTCAGTTCATTAAGACGTGGAATATTTAATTTTAAAATATTTAAATTTAAATAATTGTAAAAGGAAATCTTACTACTAGAACAATTTATTTTCACTTCTAAAACAATTGAATGTCAGTATTGAAATGTTTTTTATTCAAACATTGAACATTCAAAAAATCTAGATATTTAATTAATTTTTAAAAAAATTAAGGATCAGTTATTTGATTCTTATAATACTCTAAAATGTGAATTATAATTTTTAAACCCCGTTTGGAACTGAGGCTTTTTAGGAAAAGCAAAGGAAACCTGAATGAAGGAAGGGGGAGACATGCGTTTGGAACCAAGGAAGCAACCAATCCTTTCCTCCAGAACGGCATGGTCTTACCATGATTTCACGGGAATTGAAAAATACATTTCGGGTTCTTGTTTTCTTTTCCTTTGTTGAAGCACTGAGGCAGCCGCCAGCCGGCGCCACATTCATTGAGCCAAGAGAAGAGGAGAAGTACCTGCCCCAACCCCCGAGTCGGAGGCAATAGCAACACTAAGAGAGAGCTGTCTGTCAATATAGTGGTGAAAACCCACATCTCCATTCTAGTGCCCCAAGCTGCGAGCAAGCAGATAGGAGATTAACCATCGGTATCTCATTAGATCTACCTTTGCATCCTGCATCTCGTGGAACAAAGCAATTGCCACAGTGCCCAGCTTGTGTTGTACATAACCAGCCATAAGAGCATTCCATGGGAACACATCCCTCAGGCATTTCATCAAACAGATTCCGTGCATCTTCCATCATCCCAAGCGTCATGTTCCTCACATGTATCATGGTCCATGAAACGATTCTTTTTCTCAATCCTTTCAAACATGGACTTTGCCAGCTCTAAACAGCCACACTTGACATACATATCCATCACTGCGTTCATCAGCTTCACCGTGCGCCTCACACCACAGCTCTCCATATACTCGTGCAGCCGCTTCCCAAGCTCCACATCCTGAAGCTGCACGCCCCCTAACACAGCCCCAATCATCGTAACCTCGTCAGTCCTCACTGATTCGGCCTCACCAATCCTCAAGAACACCTCCAGCGCCTCCCTAGGGAAACCCCGGTGGTCATACCCCCCATCAGCGTGTTCCAGGAGACCACGTCCCTGACGGGACTTTCAACGAACAGGAGCCGCGCGTGCACCACGGACCCAGAGGCTGCAAGGAAACGCATCGCAGCGTTCAGCACGATAACGTCGGCGCCGTATGCGAGCCTGCGCACGTGGCCGAGGACCGCGTAGCCGCACGACGGGTCCCTCATGCGCGACCAGGCCTTGAGCAGGAACGGGAACATGAGGTGGTCGGGGCGCGCGGAACCAGCGCGTAGGAGAGAGAGAGAGGTAGAGCAGGAGGCAGCGGTCGAAGAGCCGGTCGTCCTCGGGGCACAGAGAGAGCGCTCGGAGCACGGCGTTGTATGGCGCGGCGGAGACAGGCGAGGACGGGAGGGAGGTGAGGAGCGCGAGCGCGTGGAGAAGCGGGCGCAGGAAGAAGGGGGAAGCGGGGTCCGTGACAGCGAAGGCGGAGACGAGACGGGGCCCAAATGGGTTCGGGAATGAGGCGGAGAGGAGGCCGGAGACGAGGACGTGGGCGTGAACCTGGTGGGAGGACTGGAGGCGGAGCGGCGGCGGCTGGCCGGCGCTGAGAGCCAGCCGGCGGGAAGCGTAGAGGCGGAGACAGAATCACAGGCTCTGCAGTACCGCAATTTGGCCCAGTTTGCATCTGGATGGGTTGTTATGGCCCATGTAATCATGCCTTGCAAAATTCATCGAAGCCTGTGATTTGCCATCTGGACAGTAGTTTTGCATCACGAAAACGTCAATTCGAAACTATGCCATTTTGTCATTTGTTGCTTCTTGCTTTTACCTATATCAATTATAGTTTTCATGTAATTCTTAATAAAAAGCATTGCTTAATTTCAAATTGCAAAGCTATTTTCGTCACTTGAATACTGGAGAGACGAGACAAAACTTCCTATATTCTAAGGGCTCCTTTGAAACACTGAAATTTTTTTCGTTTCCTGCGTTTTTCCTATAAAATTAAACTGATTTCTAAAATTTCTGTGAGATTCGTGTGAAAATCCTATGGTCCAAAGGAGGCCTAATAGAAGTTTATTTCTATGACTAGTTGATTGCGACTTTGAATAATGATTTATATAAATTTAATTGTTTTGATCAAAATAAAATTTCTATTTCTATTTTAATCATGAAAATATTTTCCATAATATATATTTATATAATAATAAAGTTAAATATATATAAATCATTCGTTAAATGTGTAGTCAACAAATTCTAGAAATAAATTCTATTGAGACATTGTAGTTAAGGCCCTTTTTGGATCCCATAGTTTCTAAAAACCAGTTTTTAGAAACTAAAGAGCCTCCAAATGGGGTAGTT
>BCLG01000062.1:106452-124401 GCA_001602295.1 Zoysia matrella
CTAAAGAAAATTGTTGGAAAACAAAACAAATTCATTTTATATTAATATTAACATTAATGGTGAAGAATGAGAAACTTCAAATATTAGTATTAATATTTTATTTTATTAAGTTAATTATTTATTAGTTTTGTTAACGAATCTGATCCATTCTAGATTCTTCTGGTTTCTTTAACCAAAAAACATACTGCCCTTCAACAAACTTAAATATTTTATTAAAATAAACTTCAACAAACTCAAATATTTTATTAAAATAAAAGATGGCTAAAATATCACTAGTTGATAAAAAAACTAAAAACTACTCCCTTCGTCCACAAATATAAGCATTTCTAGTTTTGATCAAAGTCAAATGCTATCAATTTTGACTAATATTATTTAGAAATTTAAATAATTTCTAGTATGAAGAGTTACATATTATAAAAATCTATTTCATAAAGAATCTAATAATATGATTTAATATTTTATGATTAAATGCTATTAATTTTTTATTATTAATGATCGAAGTTAAAAGAGATTGATTTTGACTACACCGAAAAATGTTTATATTTATGAACGGAGATAGTAGTTTCTATAAACTAATTTATAAATAAATTTTTAAGAAATCGCGTTGGTTCCGGGACTCAATGAATAGCCTCCGACGGCTCCACCGGCCGGCGGTGACGCAGCGCCGCCTCCGATGCACCGTCCAGTTGACCCGCCGGAGCTCGAACGGTCGTTTGATCATTGACGCGTCACAGCGAGCTCTCGTTTTCGACGACGGCCGGCTTCGTGATTCCGCGCCGACACCGCCTTGCCGCGCAACAAAGCTAGCGGACGGCGCGAAAGCGGGATTAAACTAGGGTTTCCCATCTCAGTGACAGTTGTCGCCGCACCAATCTCCACGAACACGTCCTCGAGCTCTACCTCCCATGCGCACCGCCATGCATGCAGGACTTCGAGATCGACGAACTCATGCACACGGCGGGAAGCTTCACAGATTTGGCAAGCCCTAGACGCCTAGATTCCTCTAGTCCTAATGGACATGGCTGCCTTCACGGCTATATATAGCCAAATGATCGTGCACCATGCCGTGCCACCGCCAGCAGAAGCTCACATACAGAGCCTCCGATATCGATTTAGAGAGCTAGCACAGAGCTGTGCGTACTAGAGCCTTAGCAGCTCGTACAAACAGCAAGCCGCCCATCAATCACACCATGAAGCAACCGGTGGTTCCTTCTGTGCTAGCGCTCCTCATCATCGCCGCGGTCATGGTCGCCGCGGCGGCCGACATGGCGCCGCCGCCGGGGTACACGAAGCAGGAGGACGTGAACAGAGACTTCATCAAGCAGGTCGGCACGTTCGCGGTGAACGTGTACAAGATGGCCCACATGATCCTCATGTACTACAAGTACACCGTGCAGTGCTGGTCCGCGCCGGCCGGCGGCGGCGCCAACAACTACTGGATGGTGCTCACGGCGATCAACAGCAGCGGCGTCCCCGGCCAGTACGTCTCCACGGTGTGGGGCGTCCCGGGGTCCGAGTCTAAGACGTGGAAGCTCCTCAGCTTCAACTCTACAAGATGAGACCATACATGAGTTCATGATCCTCAGCTTCAACTCTAGCAGGCAGCAAACAACTTCAGATGTCGATTGTCTCGTGATTGTTGCTCTTTTTCTGCATCGTGTCGCACCTTGACTGTTGAGGGCATTGCAATTGTTCTACCTGATGTATTGAGTGATCCTATCTTATGTATTGTCTTTAAATAATAATCATCTAGCGGTGATTTCTGGTAAAACTATCATCAACAATTATTCTGATCCCTTTAATTTTTTGCCCATAGTTGTGAAGCGTAACAACAGAGGCTAAAATAACTTTTCCAGTATCACATAAAGTCCTATATCGCATGGTTCGTAAGTCTCAACATCTCCTACAAAATTGCAAATGTGTTAGAAATTCCATCACAGATAGATGCAACATTCTCCCACGGATAATGTAACGTGTGAGACATAGTCCTTCCATTATTCATTTATTGTCATTAGACAACAACTATAGATTATTTTTAAACGAAACTTGTCCATATAACAGCAAATGAAAAAACGGAGGAATTAGACTTTAGGAAAACATGAAAACGTGGCCAAAAGAAACTTTTTCCACATATATGTCATCATTAAAAAGTCAAACACATGAAATGTCTAAAATGTACTTGTTCTTTCTTCTCCCCAATGCTAGGGTGCATGGGCGAGCGGATTAATCAGCCCCGGTCGCCATGGGCCATGGCGCTATGGGGATGAACTCCGCTTAGCCCCTTTTCACAGGCTACAGTTTATATGCGCAAAACAGGGAGGTATATGTATGCTGGAATGAGCACGGTGAAGGGTTTAATGAAGGGAGATTAGATGAGATTCCGGAGCATGGTCTTTGTACAGATGACCTGAATGATGAAGATCTATTACAATTAAGATACAAAGAAATTTTGTATTATGTAAGAGATATAGACGAGATGGCGCATAATGCCAAGAGACATGACGAGTATAGCAATGGTGAACTTGCAAACTTCAAGAAGCTGACTGAAGGCACAAGAAAGGCTTTCTCTAGCTATCTATATTGTGAATGTGATACTCGGTACACATGATTGTTTGCTCTTCTTAAATTTTACATTTGAAGGTATAAGTCATGCATCTAGCTATATGTTCCCTTCCTTCCATGCCCCCTACGTTGGTATAAGGTTGAGTTTTGCATTGGTTAAGAAAATATTGCTGCTACTGTTCTAAATTACTTGTAGTTTTAAGTCACCGATGCTTGTGGTTACCTAGGAAAACCAATCATTCACACCTGAGCCAGAGCCACCCCATCGCTCGGTCTCCCCAAAACGTCCAGCTAGCTCCTCCACCGCTACCCCTGCATGGCCGCATCGATCATCGATCTCCACCGACGACGAGCTGACCAGTGTGAGCAGTTTGACCGCCGGAGCTCGAATGCTCAGCCGCCGGTGCTTCAATCCCAGCGCTCCGCGGCTTCGTTATTCCGCGCGACACCTTCCTCTGCAACAAAACCAAAGAACCGCACAAACCTGAAGACTAAACTAGCCGTGCCGCGCCAATCTCCAGGCAGGTGCCGAGTGCCGACACCTCGATCACCAGCACCCCATGCAATAACGTACGCACATGGTGCCTCGACACCGAATTTAATTGGCGCACCATAAACATGGAATTAACACCATGGCGAATGAATTGGAAGCTTCACAAGCAGTTTTGGCAACCCTAGAGGGCTAGATTCCTCTAGACCTCCCTGGCCAGTTCCCTTCACGGCTTCACTTCATGGCCGACCGGCTATATATAGCGAAGCTATCGTCAGCCATAGCACGCCATCGCATCGAGTACGCCATTAACAGGAGCTCCCAGATCCTCTCTATTAGAGCTAGCACAAATAGCTAGCCGTCCATCAGCTATACAATGAAGCGGACGACGGTAGCTGCCGTGCTAGCTCTCCTGGTCATGATCGCGGCCGAGGCCTTCGTGGTGGCGACGGCGGACCTGGCGCCACCGCCCGGGTACACCACGAAAGAGGACGAGAGCAGCTACTTCATCAGGCAGGTGGGCACGTTCGCGGTGAACGTGTACAAGATAGCCCACATGTTCCAGATGTACTACAAGTTCACGTCGCAGTGCTGGTCCATGCCGGCGGGGGGCGGCGCCAACTACTACTGGATGGTGCTCACGGCGACCAACGGCACCGGCGCCATCGGCGAGTACGTGTCCACGACGTGGGGTGTATCTGGGTCCGAGTCCAAGACGTGGAAGCTCCTCAGCTTCAATTGCACTAGCTGATTAATTGTGCTGTTAATTAAGTCAATCGGTATTGCGCGTTCATGGTAGCAGGTCAGCTAGATTTTGGATACAATATCTTGGTTTCTAATCACTGCACTATGTTGTCATTAGAGCACTGAAGTTGTTCTTTGTATTGGCTAGTCTCTTGACGTCGTATTTTCCTGAAATAATAAAATTTCCTTTCCGGGAAAATTTGCCAAGCGAATGAATCCGTTCCAGGAATTCCCGTAATCACTTGGCAGGAACTGAATAAGCTGGAAATGAAGCAGTGGAAAGTGATTCATTTCTGTTTTTCTTGTTTGGCTATATATCGATCAGAGTTAAACTTTTGGAGACAAATTCAAAATGTTGTTTGGGTACTTGAACCAAGAATCAGTTCAGTATAGTTTGAACAAATATTCCTGTTTCAAAAAAAATTGAACAAATAGTCTGGTTTATTTGGCCTGACAAGGACTTGTGTCAAGCCACATAAACATGTTAGCATGACATGACACGCACATACATAAAACAGTGCTAGTGGTTTAATTCTTTGGAGTCTGAAATGGAAGTTTCACAACACACATATGGAAGTGTTTCAATGCTGTGAGTGAGGTTTCCAACCATTTTAGGGTCCATGATGTCTCGCTCCATCATCGTGGCACTGCTTCTGGTGCTGATGGTCCTTTTCTGCTCCTGCCCAGTTCGTGTCTATCTACACAATTAACCCGGCCGTTGGATCCTGATTCTCGCTACGCATTCACTTTCTAGGTGCATCGATCTGCCTATAGCTCTACCAATTACTCTCTCCGTTTTTAAATTGATGTTGCCGTTGACTTTTAGCATTAACTTAAACCATTCATCTTATTCAATTTTTTTTGATAAATATCATATATATATTATTATTATTTGATTTATCATTAGAGTTATTTGAATCACAACTTAAAATTTTACGCATTTGAACTAATTTTTTAAATAAAATGAATGATCAAAGTCGATATTAAAAGTCAACGGCGACATCAATTTACAAACGGATGGAGTAAGTCCTTGCACGGCTCGACCTGACCTTAACAGCCATAGTTCTTGCTGAAATTGCCACATGAGATTAGCTAATAGTGGTCCTTTCACTTGCTTAGTTCACGGCTTTGCAGCCAGAACTGAGTTCTCTGCAAAAGGCGGCAATTTTTTGACTGGTACCAAGTGAAGTAAAGATGGAGAAATAAAGGCACCAAGTGACCGTTAGACAAGTGCAAATAGTTAGTAGGCAGATTCTATGGTATACTAAATAAATACGGACCATCTATTTGCACGGATCTCAATGGGTAAATAGTTCTTTTACCTCATAAGAGGTAGAAGCTCTTTTATAATTATTAATTATTATAAAATTTAATTTGAAAAGAAATCAATAAGTTATGAATAATGATGCATGCAACAGTTTTAGAAACTAAACTCTTCAATTTTGGAAATAAACCTATTTGAAAGGTTCGGAAAGTTGCATGCATAGTTGGTATTTTTCTCTTTTTTTTCATGTATGCTAAGATGGATATTATATTTCATATTTTTTTTTGTGTTTCACCTCTAGGAGGTAAAGAACGGGGTTGGTTTACCTTAGCATGACTCACTTAAAATAGGAAAGAAAGGGGGTAAACAACATGGCAAAAATAAATCACCAAGTGACTGTAGCCAAGTCCGTATAGATAACTACAAAATCAGTTTTGTAATTTGACTAGAACCTATAACATGTGGTGATAAAACGTCATATCTTTATATATTAAAGCACAAGCATTCTCTCAACCCTCGTTGCGCCACGTCATCTAAAAAATATTAACCGTCGGATTAAAATCTAACGGTGGATATTAGAAAAGAGAAAAAAAACCATTTCCCCGGTCAACGTAGGAGCGTGCTTCTGCTCGGCAGGTGCAGGCATGAACGGCCGTGTCATTGCCCTAGCTTTTTCAAATTTAACATAAATTTTGACTATGATCATATTTATTTTTTTTATAAATTTTATATATTATAATTTGCTTTGTCATTAAAGTTATTTGAATCACAACTTAAAATTTTACATATTTGAATTAATTTTTTAGATAAGTTGAATAGTCAAAGATGAGATGATATTAAAAATGAACCGTAAATAATAATTTAAGAATGAAGGGAGTAGGTGGTAGTACACATGGACAATGGTATAACTGTAACTATTTTGTTAAATTAAATTTACTTTTGCTATAGATTTAATAGAACTATTCCAAAAGACATAAGAAAATTTCTTATAAATTTATTCTACTTCTATGTCTTGCAAGTATATGCTACAGTTAAAGAACTTTATATATAATAAAAATTTATATTTAGATAATTTAAATTGTTTTATCTCCTAAAAATGCTCTTTGATTACTATGAGAACTAAGATTCAATCTTTTTTCCGCTTACAACTCCGTCTAAAAAATAGTAGCTTTGAACGCAATGTTTTAATCGAACATTGCCAATATAAATTAGAAATAATTTTAAATTTATTAAGTTACAAAATTAGAAATAATTTGTTTTAAAAATACTTTCTTAAAAGTGTACCGATGCTACTCTTTATTAAATATTTTATAGATAATAAAAGTCACACTTATGCTTTTAAGACAATGTCGACAACATTTTTTTGAGACCGGAGTATATGTTTATGAAACTTTGTCATTCGTATCAAGGCAACTATACTTCTATTTGTTAAATAATAAATTTAAAATATACTTCTTCAACTAGGGTGCACAACAAAAACATATACGAAAAGCGCGGTAATTGCCGCGCCGATTTTCTAGTTTCTAGATCTATTAGTCTCTCGTAGCTCTGATGTTCACACAATAAATATTCAATCATTTTTTGCATTTAAAAAGAAAATATTTTCCATGCAAGAGTTGTCTGGTTAATTTAAGAACAGTGCAGTTCCGAAAGAATTGCAAACAAGGATCAAAATTAGGAGCAAGAGCGTGCACCTAGAAATCATCTCATGAACATCAGGCACGTACAGCTGCTGCAGTTCTGTGATTCAAATTATTAACTCCAACTACAAACTTATACTGGGCATGATTTGAAAGTTTTGACAGTTTACTACAATTTCTGTATGCTTTCTTAAACTGTATTTAGCTCGAGTACACAACAAAGATCCATGCATGAATCTGTTTATATGAGACTTTTGAATTTTTGCCAGTGGAAACAATGTGCTTCGCAAATTTGACATCAAAACAATGAAATGGAAGTTTCACAACACACAAATGTAAGTGTTTCAATGCCCGTGCAAGAAACATTATAGAGAGAAGCTTTGGAAGGTTAAAGGGAAGATGGGCGATTTTGAGATGTGCTTCTAATCTTCCTATAAAGACGCAATGCCGTATAATAATGGCATGTGCTCTTCTACACAATTTAATTTTGCAAAAGATGTCTAGAGATCCTATGGAGAGTGAAGAACAGTCAATGGCAGATTCAATAAAAATCAGCGAGGGAGAAGCGAGTGAACCTGAATTTATCATGGGTGTATCAACATCAAATGAGTGGACAAATTTTCGGGATTCTCTTGCCCAAGGGATGTATAATACTTATAGGGCTTCTAATTCTCATTAAGGTCTGTTTTTTTTCATTATACAATAGTTGTAAGCTTTGTTGGAACTTCTGAAATTTATAATTATTTGAACTTTTGAAATTTGTTGTATGCAGATATAGACCATTCTGAGAGCTCAACAGTTGTGCGTGGTAGGGGAAAGAACAAAAGTGGATTGCCGCTGAAGATAATGAATTGATCAAAGCATTGTATGAGATTTCTTTAGATCCTAACTGGAAGGCTGATGGAAACTTCAAAAATGGATACACCTCAGTACTTGAAGCTCGCCTTGCTGAAAAGCTGCCAAATTCAAGAATATCTGCAGTTCCACGTATAGATTCAAGGTTGAGATATTTTAAGACAAGAGTGGCTTTTCATGGGATGAGAAAAAGAAGATGCTTCAGTGTGAGAAACAGCACTATGAGTCCCATTGCAAGGTAATCTTCAATAATTATTTCTGTTTTTCAGATAACCCTCCTGAAGAATTATTCCTGTTTCTGATTTGTATGAATTTTTCTGTTGGTTTTTTCTAATTTTTCTTCATAGAATCATGCTGATGCCAAAGGTTTGTATGGAGTTTCTTTTCCCTATTATGATCAACTAGCAGCAATATATGCAAAGGATATGGCCACTGGTGAAGGCGCAGAAGACCTAACTGATGTTGTCACCAATATGGAGCAAGAGTTGGCTACTGGAAATTGTGATGATCAAGAGGAAGAAGAGGATAGAACATCCGTAGAAACTTCTAGACGGTCTGTTGACTCCAACTCATCAAGTTCTAAGAAGCACAAGAAAGAATGGAATGGAAAGGACAGTGTATCAAGTGACCCACTTCTTGACATGTTCACTGAAGTGAGTGGCGATCTGAAAGTAGTTACAAAGTCAGTCAGCAAGATGGCACAAGCAATGAAGCGTGATTCAAGAGAGGGCAATGGCTGAGGATTCCCAACAAAAATTAAGAGAGAAAGCAGTGGATGAGCTCCGTAGGCTTCAATTTACTGGTGCTGAAGTTATTGAGGCTGCTACTGTATTTGTGAAGATGCCAGATCAGATGGGAATGTTATTTGCACTTCCAGAACCATTGAGGAGGGAATATGTTGTGAGCATGCTCCTTGGTAATGGAAATATTATTGAACCTCTTTTCATTCTTGTTTTATTGAATAGTGGCATTCTTTATCAATTTTACAGTAGCATTCTTTCAGTTTACAGTAGCATTTTTTGTCAGTTTACAGTAGCATTCTTTGTCAGTTTTATGTCTGATATATTATTGAACCTCTTTTCAATTTACAGAAACATTCTTTGTCAATTTTATATTGAATTTACAGTAACATTCTTTGACAGTAGCATTCTTTGTCAGTTTACAGTTGTGATGATTATTGAACCTCTTTTCAATTTACAGTATTTCTTATTCTTTCAATTTACATTATATTTTTCTGAATTTACATATGCAAGGTCTTGTGCATCTCGAGGTGCTTCTGGTGGAAGGATGTGACACAAGCAGCAATATTCTGCATGTTTTGCTTCAAGTGTTTTTGGTGTTTCTGGTGCCTCAATGTTTTTGGTGTTTCTGGTGGTTCGAGTGTTTCTGGTGCATCAAGGTCTTCTACTGGTTCTGGTGCTTCAGTGTTTCTGCTGGTTCTGGTGCATCAAGGTCTTCTGCTGGTTCTGGTGCATCAAGGTCTTCTGCTGGTTCTGGTGCTTCAGTGTTTCTGCTGGTTCTGGTGCTTCGCTATTTCGCTGGTTCTAGTGCTTCAGTGCTTCATAGTGAAGTAGTAATACTTGACCATAAGGCAATGAAGCTGTGTAGTGTTTCTGGTGATCACGAATTGTTCTTTCCCCTACCCTGCAATGTAGTAGTAAACTTTCCCTACCCTTTCTGAGAGCTCACCATGGACTGGAAGGCAATGGATCTTTTTGTTGCAAGGATAATCACGAGTGTTTCTGGTGCAAGAATAATCATGATTTGGATAGTGTTCTTTTTTTTAATATGACACCTTGTTCATTTCTGGTATAATCATGTTGTTTGTTTCTGACATAATCATGATGTTATTATAATTGTCCCCAGCTAAACGAGTGTTTATGGTATAATTATGCTGTTATGATAGACCCTGGATGATTGGAAAAGCAACGTACTGAAAAGTGTAGTGCAAAGTCATTACGTTACATTTGTCCCCAACCAAACATTGTATTGAAAACTGAAACCATTACAAAATCCAACCAAACTAACTCCGTAATGAGATACATTGATTACAATTACACTCTCATCTGATTGTGCTTGCAATACCCTTACTCCCACCGAACCAAACCCTACCTAAGTTCTCTGCAAAAGGCGGCAATCTAGAGACTGGTAGCCAAGTGACATGAAGAAGTATAGATGGAGAAATAAAAGCACCAAGTGACCGTTAGACAAGTGCAAATAGTTAGTACTAGTATATCTGCACTTAAAATAGGAAAGAAAGGGGTAAACAACATGGCAAAAATAAAGCACTAAGTGACAGTGGCGTACTAGGGTTTTATGAAGGGTATGCCAAAAATTTTTTTTTGCAGCTGTACAAACAAAGACAACAACAAATATGATAGCAGTATCAGTCATTAAAAGCTAGAGAAAAAGAAAAACTGAGCAAACTACAGAGCACTTGTCCTTTCTATTCGGCTTAACCAAAAAATCACCCCATACTATCAAATTTTAGTCTAGTTTACTAGGTCTAAAAAATATGCAGTCTAAAAAAAATCTAATTCGTAAATGCATCATAAGCTCATACTCGTAAGAGAGAGAGAGAAATATTAAAAAAAACCAAATATTCTATAACTACAGACCAAAAGTTTTATCTTTTTATCAAGTATTCTGCTATTCAAAATTAAATGTTTCATGTATTTCGCTTGAAGATTTCAACAGAACTAAATGTATTTGATGTCAAAATCATGATGGAGCAACAACATTTAAATAGAAAAGGTATTATGTAAAACGGCTAATAGATACTTAAACCGAGTACGTAAACATTAATTTAGATACTTAAGTGAAAAATAACAATCTAATATAGACCTATATCAATATCTAAAATTTAATTATTGCCATCCCTACCAAATCTGATACACATATATAGCAATATTTTGAGATTATCTATATATATTTACTATTTAGATATCTGTTAAAATTAAAACTTTAACTGACACATGCATTAGAACTAATTTGAGCTAAAAATTTTAGGTATGCCGCGGCATATCTAGCCCACCCGCTGGGTACGCCAGTGCTAAGGGACTGTTAGCCAAATCTGTATAGATAACTATAAAATCAGCATTGTAATTTGACTAGAACCTGTAACATGTGGTGGTAAAACGTCATATCTCTAGATCTATTAGCCTATCACAAGGTCTGATGCTCACACAATAAATATTCAATCAATATTGCATTTAAAAAAGAGAAAAACTGAAGAGTCAAATTTTATTCATATTTTCCAAGCAAGAGTTGTCTGGTTAAACTAAGAACAGTGCATTTTCGAAAGAATAGCAAACAAGGAACACAATTAGGAGCAAGAGCATGCACCGGGAAATCATCTTGACATTCAGGCACCGCTGCTGCAGTTGTGTGATTCAAAGTATTAACTCCAACTACAAACTTATACGGGGATTGATTTGAAATTTATGACAATTTACTACAATTTCTGTACGCTTTTCTGTAAACTGTATTTAGCTCGAGTACAAAACAAAGATCCACGCATGAATCTGGTTATACTGTACGTAAGTATTATATTACCCTGCTCTGTTATAGGAGATGTGCCTCCCTTGATGCTTCGGCCAGAATAGCTAGGGGTAAAAACTCTTACATTTA
Source organism: Zoysia matrella (assembly GCA_001602295.1). Taxonomy (NCBI): domain Eukaryota; kingdom Viridiplantae; phylum Streptophyta; class Magnoliopsida; order Poales; family Poaceae; genus Zoysia; species Zoysia matrella. The sequence continues at coordinate 117,638 of BCLG01000062.1, forward strand.
CGTTCACCTCCAAACTTCTGTTTAACCAAATGAACTAGTTTAGGGTCAACAATTTCACTCCTAAGAATAACTCCAAAAGAATCTGCAGACTATAAAACTAGACATGCAGTAGGCATACCTATAAGGAACTGATGAATATAACAAGTTAGCTAGCCACCGTGCCCTAAAAGAAATGAATAGCCACTGCTCTCAAGTCTCAAGGACTGTAGCGTTGTGACTGCACCCGTTCGTCAAGGTCACGACCAATCAACACCTTGGATGGGTTCACGTTGCGGGCATCTAAAGACGAAGACCCCCTTTCCCGCCGTGTCCTCTCCTCTCTTGCCTAGGAATTCGTGTCACTCGAAGACTCAGCACCACTCACTTGGCATTTGACACAGGGCCACCGTGGCATGCACGCACCGCCCATCGCGCGCGCGTCGCCAGGTTTGCAGCGCTGCCTGCTCTCTTCGCCATGCACGAAGAGGGGCTCGCTATAAATATCAGTACTGGCCTCTCGCATGCGGCACAACGCAGTGGTGGTCGAGAGTACGTAGCTACTTAGCTAGAGCTTATTAAGTGTAAGGATGAGGCCGTCTTCGCTCGCGTTCCTCCTCGTTCCGCTCCTCCTCGCCGCACTTGCCGTGCCCTCGCTGGGCCAGCCGGGAGGCGCCGTCGTCGTCGGCAAGGTCGACGAACAGCGGGAGCAGCACCACGGGGGACCGCACGCGGCGGCGGCGGCGGCGGAGAGCGACGCGTTCTACTGGAAGGTGGGCAAGTTCGCGGTGTGGGTCTACAGCCTGGACAACGGGATCAAGCCGGTGCCAGAGCTGGAACGCGTGGTGTCGGCGTCCACGCGGCCGGCGCAGAACGGACACGGGATGGAGTACCTCCTCGTGCTGCGCGTGGCCGGGCTCGGTACTTGCGAGGCGCTCGTGTGGGGCGTGCCGGGGGAGGGCTCGCACGACTGGAAGCTCAAGGATTTCAAGCCGGTGGCCGGAGCATGACTCGCCGTCGACATCGAGCTAGGCTGATTGCTTGTACTGCTCCCTTGTGATCGAAGCTGTGAGTGGCTGGCCGTCTGGAGATGAAACGGAACCTGAATGTTCCTACGTAAATATGGAGGCGTATCGATCGTGTTCCGTACGTGTGTGCTACCTTACCGACGTATATGTGTTTTCTCTTGCGAAGCTGTGATCACTATGTTTGTGTTGCAGTACGCTTCACTCACCTGATGAGTATAAAATAAGGAGAACTATAAGTTGCTGGCAGTTAATAAAAATATTGCGCTCTTTTGGGATTTTCTAAATAAACATTTTATAAATTACGTTGGTTACGAGTGTTTCCTCTATTATCAACAACGTAATAATGTGTCGTGTTTGAGTGTATCTATTAGTTACAACCTGAACAGTCTCAAAAGCAAAATCGACGTGTTGCTGGTAAAGGGTCATGGCCCATGGACCGTTTTACAGTCCATTTCGCCCGCAACAAGTTTAAGCCGAAAATATATTTACATGGTATTTTTATTGCTCGACCGGCGACCTGTGACTAGAGGCCAAGCAAAAGGACACAAGCAGCCTGGTACTCCGTACCAACCACCACCCCTAGACCCTAGTATGAAAATATTGAACTCCCTCCTTCATTCTATTTAAAAAAATTATTCAAGTATGTAAAACTATTATACGTTTTTTAAATACCACTAATAGTAAAAAATATTATATTTATTATATTTTTTTAATATAATGAATGATCAATGATGTTAGAAGTAGTGTCAATATTTTAAAATAGCAAGGAGTACATGAGAAGCTCAAAAGTTGGAACCATGGGTGAAGGTCGCAAAATCATGTTGCGGCCACGCCGGCCACTGCTTTGCCGGCGTTCATGTTGACTTGGCGGGTGTGGCGTCCAACTGCTCGGGTGTCAGGTCTGTGCATCATGATATCTAGCACCTCAGTTGAGTTTGAGAAGCAATTTGCAATTTTGCATGCTGTTTGTCGTGTGATTACGAACAAGAAACGATCAACCATATTGTTCTGTTCGCTTGCTCCTTTGCACGGCAATTCTGGCATGCTGCCCTCAAGCAGATGGGGCTGCAACACCTTGCTCCACAGTTAGAAGACAATTCCTTTGATGATTGGCGGCATAGGAATATCATACAACCTCTGCTCAAACTTGCAAGGAACTGAACTCCATGGTCCCGCTCAGGGCTTGGACACTTGGACACATCGCAATTCTTGTGTCTTTGATGTGTTCAGCCAAGCGTGACAAGATTAGTGGTTTGTGCTGAGAGTGAACATAGGTTATGGGAAGTAGAAGAGCTCAAGATCTGTCCTCTCTGATCACGTTATCAGCTAGGAGTTAGTTCCTGTTGTTTCAATGTGCAGTTAGCTCTGTTCAAGATGTTTTCAGGTCATAGTGTTGTGTTTGATGTACTGATTGAGTATGTTGTAATAGGTTCTCGTCCCATTTTATTCTTAATATAATGAAGCGCATCTCTCCTATGTTTTTGAGAAAAAAAAATAATCACATAGAACTTTCACATAAATTAGCTCAATTTCAATGAAAAAACACAGGGTTGAGAAAAATGCTGAAACCGTGCCTAAAATGGTAGTACCCAGCCTATTCTGTCCGCACATGGACTTTTTCAAAGTTTTGTAAGAGTGAAAACTAACGAAAGTGACGGCAGTGGCACTAATAAGGGGCTTAAAATTTGAACACGGTGGCACTTTATTGGCACATTAAGCGTACGGTAAGTTCACACCGGCATTGAAGGAATCAATATTTCATCAAGATTTGCTTTCATTCAACCGTCAGAACAGATGGATTTAGCTAGGCATATCATTTCAACGATAAAGTCACCAAATTAGACAAGCATGACATGTCTACATAGCAAACTGATGGCTCCACCAAACTTTCACAAAATGGAATGCCACCAGGAAAAGCGGAAACCTAAAAGTGGCCCATAAACCATGTCAACAAGGAATAATGTAGAGCATCCTGTAAATGATGCATGGGCACTGCAACGATAGTTTACACGTCGTCATTCTCCAGCTGGGTGACAGTCAAAATAAGCCCAAAGTGGTCACTGGGCAAGATAGGAAGTTCAACCTTGCAGACCTCTTTGCGAACCTTCTTCTCCTTGAAGTATGAAATACCCGGTATGGCCTCTGTTCCAATCATCTCAATGCTATCAATCTTGAAATCTTCCAACTTGCATACAAACCGGTCCAGCCGCTTCTGTAACTTGCGGTTACCTGAAAGCATCCCGTTTGCCTTTGTGTCGTAGGTCCAGCCATCTTCGCCGGGCTTCAGTTCAACCCAAGCATCTATCCAGTCATCCGGCATAGGGAAGGGACCGTCTCCTTTGTCATCCCAGTTCATGTCCCCACAGAATATTGCATTGCGGTAGCGTCCTAGAACTTCGAGAGATTTTCTTGCCTGAGTAATTCGTTCCTTGCTGTACATCTGATCCCATTTAGGAGGAGCAGGACATGGGCTCTCTAGGTGGGTCGTGGCCACAACCAGGTTCGTTATCTTACCAGTTAGGATATCTGCTACGCACAGCTCTCTTCCCATTACTGTGTTAGAAAATGGGATGCTTTCAAATGACCGCACTGGCACTTTGCTCAACTGCATTTGTTTGGGATAAAATTAATGAAGTAATGGACAAAATGAAATGATAGTAACAGTAGAAAAAAAACAAAGCCTGACCAACCTAAGAGGACCTAGCCAGCTTTTATTGAAGAAATAGGCACTAAGATTGGCACCGAATAGAACTTGGGCAGACCAGTCACACATCAAAACCCTGAATTAAATAAGCTATACCCCCCTCTAGAACAACATAGACCAAAGAATTCAGGCTAATCACAAAATAGAATCAGTGACAAGGATCTATAACATCTTGATTCAGAAAAGGCATTGTCAACTTGTCCACGATTCTTCTTTGTTATGGAATTTGTTGTTGTCAACCAAAGTACAGAGTATCAACTAGCAAGTCATTATATCATTATCTAAACTTGTAAGCAGCAAAGTGCACTAGGGCATTCACATCGATTCCAGATAGATCAGATGGTCACAGCTCATATAGCAGGGTAACTCAGGTTTTCCTAACATGCAAATTTTATAGGGCAGTTATCCCTGATTTGGCTATGCACTGTTAAATTCGTTTGTGGCTCAACTATTAATGTCAATTAAATCAAGTAATCATGATACAGCAAAAAAAAAAAAAAAACTGAGAAACTCAGCATGTCTCACAATAAGCAGTCAAATTCTGTGACCTTCAGAATGTCTTTATGAGATACCATTCAAATACAAATTACCAAAAGTACTTCCAGAATGTTGCACACTCTTCCTTATTAGTTAGCATTATAGTAATTAAATAAATGGGATTTGCATCCAAGCACCATTTCAAGCAGAATATAGAGTAAGATCAATCTTCAAAGATGTCTGGAATCATGTTGCACTAAAGTTCAATCAAAGAATTACCTGCATGCAGTAATATGGTCTTCCAGTAGCCTTCGTTTGTGATAACAAACATTTGTATTCTTTCCACCACTCAGAACTTTGGAGAAGCACATAGATGTATGGTGTAACCTCCTGAAATTCGACATATCAGACCCCACCTATGGCACCCAGAAGGGGGGAAGGAAATAATTCATAGCTCAAATTCTGGACCTGGAAGCACAAAATGTCTGGGCTGTGGTGCTTAATAAGATTCCCAATAGTATCCATCCTGCTGCTCAGTTCCAGATCCTCACGGAACCAGAGATTGTATGTCATGATTTTGAAAGTCTTCTTATCTAAAGCAGTCTGGTAATTTCCTATAGGAAATTTAGCTTTTCATGTGACATCGAAAACCAAAACTCATAAGAAAATGTAACACCCTAAAATTTCAAATCAAATGAGCAATATTACTTCTTCAAAACTCAGCTCAAATTTGTTTATTTTTTTACAAAAGATAACTTCTCTTCTTATTAAGGAACACGAGAATTGGAAAGTTCAAAAGTCTATAAGATTTGGGACTTTGACAAGTAATTAGTATTATTAGAATATTTTATCTTTTTGGACTTTCTTTATGTATTTCATTTCTCCTTAATATTCTTTTTTTTCTTTTCTCCAAACATTTCCTTGCCTTGGGCAGTTTTCCTCTTTTTTCATTCTTTCGGCACAGCCTGCAACTATGCCCTCTCTTTTTCCACCCCGCACTGGGCCACTTTCCACTCTAGCCGCGTGGCCCAACATGAACACGACCCAGCCTGCCTTCTTTCCCTCTCTCTTCTTCAACCTCCTGTCACTCCACTCCTGATTGGCCGGTCATACCACGGCCACGCGTCACCACTCCACCAGCCACCAACCCGTACTAGTGGCCCCGCTCCCGCCGTACAACAGGCACCACCCATCCCTCACGTCATAAAATATCCCTTCTCATACACGAGCTTAACTCCGGCCATAGCTCCTTGTTTTCTTTTTACATTTCAGCCTTATTTTATTAGATAAAGTGTTAATAATATCTACCGCTTAGTAAAAAACTTAGGCGGTGCACTTAGCACCATTTTTCCGTGGGTACGTATCCATATTATAGTTGTAATTATGTGGAGTAAATAGCATTTTTTTCTATGCATCAGTGTCCAATGTTTGCATCAGTTAGAAGACAAGAGAAAAAATGTAAATCTGACACAATAGTTGTTAGTATCAGCTTAATGATATTCATAGATAAAGAATTCCCTAGTACCTCTTTCCATTTTTAGTGTCACTTTGCCCTTTTTCATTTCATCCATAAAAGCAATAGTGGGATCCTGTCCTGAAGTTTTCCATGTCAAAACAAAATTATAGCCGAACTGAGACTGTATATGTCGATTGTTCTTTTTTTTATTTGAATTTTAGAATTGTGATACATATTAAATGGGGAACAAAGCAGCATAGCATATAGCACAGATAGGTACTCAATCAGAGCAAAGCAAGAAATGAAGAAATGTACTCTACGCTGAAAGTAAAAGAACCGCATGTATGAGTCCCTCTAGCGACAGATAGGTAAAGCGAGATCCTTGCGTATCATCGACAAAATACATCGCAATCGACGCCTGTAAGGAGGAGAGGAGCCCGGGCGAACCTTTCCTGGAAGACGCGTCGCCCTCCCTATCCCCGTTGTCGCAGAGGTCGACGACGTCCGGCGACTCGACGCGCTCCCTCTTACTCCCGCACATGCGGGTAGGGGTCGTCGCGGCAGCCGCAGGAGCCACCGCCGCGGGGCTATCGGCGCCGACCTCCACGGGGCGCGCGGCCTCGCAGATTTCGCAGGAGGCATTGCAGAAGGAGTTGGCGAACGTGCACCGGGGGCAGGACCACTCCGATGTACCAGCCGGTAACGGCCTCGCCGGAGAGTTGGAGGGGGAGGACATAGAAGGGAGGGGAGGTGGGGATTCTTGGGTCTCGCGAGCCAGCAAACGAGAGATTGATTTCGGGAGGATGGCAAATGGGAGCCGGCTATTTGAGAGGATGGCAAAAAAGTAATTGCTCCAATGTGAAGGGTTCCGCTTTAATTTAGAATTTGAATTCGAGCGTGGCTTTTTTCAGAACATTGTCAACGATGGGCTTCCAATTATATATCTCAACATCGGGCTTCGTCGAAATACCATTAAAATAAAATTTTATACGTTGCTTTACCATCCAGAAAAATTTAATCATCATTAAAACTTTTAACCATTATTTAACCACAAAACATCATCATCTCAAGAGAGCCGAGCGCGCGTGCCGCCGCAACCCAGGAGCTTGCGCGCCGTCGCCGC
>BCLG01000062.1:124757-143898 GCA_001602295.1 Zoysia matrella
GTGCTGAGCGCGACGAGGCTGCGGCGGCAACGCGCGCGCGGCGATGGAGATGACGATTTTTTGTGGCTAAGTAATGGTTAAAAGTTTTAATGATGATTAAATTCTTCCAAATAGTAAAGGAATGTATAAAATATCATTACAATGGTATTCCGGCGAATCCCAATGTTAAAATAGTATAATTACGAATTCCATCGTTGGCAATGGTATAATTGCAAAATTCTCGGCTTTTTCAGACAGCGGTCATGGGTCATGGCCCACGGGTTTATCTCCTTAGCTGGACACCAAGGTGGTATTTGGGTACTGGTTGGGTTAAGGAAAAGGATATGGATTGGAAAACAGAGATTAAATCCTTTTCTCATATTTGGATGTGTTGGGTTAAGGATTAGGTTATATAATTTATTGGACTGTACTGCCCTTGGCTGAAATAAAAAAAACAATATATTGTTACGTTATAAACAAATGTCATGACTAGATTAAACGTTGACTTTATTTTATAATTCGAAATATGTTTTGCCTTCAATCAATAGTCCATGTAAGCATGTACCGGAATAAAAAAGAGAGTCAACTGATACTAACATATTATACTAGCAACTTGAGATTTAATCGATGCCTTCCATCAGTCATACATATATATAAAGTTGCCATGAGCTCTTAAATATTTACAACAAAATATTTCCTGATCCTACCAACTACTTACTTGTCACATCTCTTGCTACGCATTGCCCAAAATAAACATGTTCCAAATAATGCAAATAGAGCGATTTCAGTCAAACAACCCAAGTTTCAATCAGGTGATATGGATTGATGCTAAGATACCAAAGCCATCAAAATAACCCAAGTCCCAAAGCCATCAAAATAGAGCTCCAATTTCAGTTCGTTGAGATGGCACTACTACTGATCTATACTACAGATCTAATCGTGCATTTACCTAGTTAGACTAAACAAAAGAGCCATTGTTACTTGTATCTACACCAACTACTTTGCCTTCTCAAACACCTGGGTAATAAATTCAGATTTGAACTAATCTGGAGTGGTGAAGAACATGTTTGTCAGAAACCGTCCAAGTTGAGTTCTAATTAATCAAATTAGCTTGCAGTCTATAAGTGACACACAAGCTTCAAATTCGACTAGCGAGAAACCAACCCGGTAGTCCTCCGATATGCTTCTCAAACATCGTCCAAGACAAGAGCATATCGATAACCAACATTGTATACATTACAAAGGAATACATATACTAGAAAAACAATTGGGAAAATTATTACCGTTCATAAGTAAAGAAGAATATAGCAAACTAACATGAATAGAAGTAGTAGGGTCATAGCGTTCAACTCCCAGACTTTCTAAAAATTATAGTTCAACAAAGGCCAAATTAGTTTAGTTCTAACGAGGATACTCAACAATGCATGCAACGAAAACTTTTGTTTTCAAAACAAACAAAAAAGGATGATTGTGCTCAGCTCACGAATACCACCATCACGCTTGAAAGCGGCAAACAATAACAGTACCTGCAAAACTACAACAAAGCAAACATGAGGACAAAGGTACTCAGCAAGACTTACTATGAGCTAGTGTCGACTCCAAGGATAATGCATAGGGTTAAATAGCAAGGATAATGCCACAGGTTAAAACTTTTTGCATAAAATGATGATTAAGCTAAACTGACATATTAAGCAAGCATAAAGCAAACAACCTTAGAGGTATAAGACGCATACATAACCCATGCCCCTAATTAACTAACCCAAGTAACAAGTAAACAACAATACTGAGATATGTCCATAATATATCAACTCCATACTAGCTCACAACCTTTTCCAGATGTGATTAATTAGGTGAAGTTGTTAACTATGATGAACAATGATAGATATTAAGCTTGGTCATGACTGGAACCGCGGCGATTCGAATCAATTATACACCTTGCAGAGAAGTCCAACTGTACATACACGACTTGAGTACCATCCGGCTCATGTAACCTGCTAAAGTTACACAAGAGGGCACTCATGTCAACCTTTCTCTCACCTATCCCCAAGCGGTTGCATAATCAACATGTCAAGGAGGACCGGTCCCGTGTCTCGTGGGAGCCCAGCGGTCACTCGTGCGTGTCATTCAAGACATGACGTCATAGGGCAAACGCTGGTATGCAAATGAAATATCCGGCTTGTCTTACTATTATATTCGACATGTGGTATGAACGTAAAGTGCTTAGGCCAACATTAACAACGATCAGTCATTAATCAACCCAGACGGGGCTACCACCGTGAAGGCTCGGCCTTCCCAATCCATCATATGTATCACCCCCCCCCCAGTCTGGTCTTCAATTTATATTCATCCTCAAGTTTAGCGTGATCGTATGAGTAACCAGGTAAATAAAGATCCTACACTCGCGAAAAGGTGGTGACTTTTCATTGATTCGACTTCTACTGGTCTAAGCATGGCTAAGCAAGATACACCGTAAAATAGAAAACTCCCACCCTGATCAAGAATATTCAAAGATAAAGTATAACAAGTAATCAAGGAATGGATAATGCTGCAATTATGATTCAACCCACATATACCACTAATACCCGACCTAATGCAAGACATAATCATAACTGAACAAGTCAATATTAACAGTTTATCCAAAATAGGTTCAAAATGCACGGTGCTTGCCTTGAATTTGCAGATATTCCACACAATCAACACAGCAGCCCCCTTTTCTCATCACCTGTGTTACTCTCCGGAACATCATTCACTAAACAAAAAAATAAACGCTAGTATGAAAATGCATGCTATGCAATGCAATGATACAAATGCAGTGGATTAAATCAAGTTACTAAATGGATTAACATACAAACTAATAGAGTGGGCTCGTAAATTATTAAAGCTACTTAATTAATTATTGCATTTAAAGTACTTTAAATTAGTAGACAGAGTGGAGACTTAATATAATTAGTTAGTCACTCTAAAACAGTAAAGTAATTAACATAAATTAAACCTAAGAGGTCATACCAGTAGAGCTTAAAGGTTAATTATGACTACCTTAAGTAATTTATCCAAATCTAGTTTAGATGTTGTAGTTATTTACTAGGGTAATTCACTTAATTTGGTTGGATAAACTAATTTAATAATATTTAGTAAGGTTACTGGACTCGACCTAATTTACATGGGTCAATATTCAGTAAGGATAAACTGTGACAAAATTTGGTGAATTATCTACAAACTACATTAATTATTATGAATTTATTACTAGAAGATAGAGATATATCAATTATAAATTAAATACTGATGATATTTACCTAAAACATTTTTATACTGTTCTTTAATCCTCTAAGTGACATGCATGCAAAATTCCACTAATTAAATAAGCATACAAATTTTATTATGAATTAAACATGCATCTGCCATAGTTAGTAATTAATTATTATGTCAATAGTGAAGTCATGGTGTTTGATAGCTTAGATCCAAATTTAATGATTTTAGGAATCTAACAAAGTTGGTTTCGTATTTTTCCGAGCTAGAACGAAATTTTTACGAATTTTCAAAGATTTAACGGATTTCTGTTCGATAATTAATGAATTTCCGAAATTATACAAAACCAGCCGCAGAGGCGCGCCACGTGGCAGCTTTGCAGCTCGGCCACACGGCAGCCACGGCCGCACCGGATCCGCACGGCCGCACCGGATCCGCACGGCCGCACCGGATCCGGCCGAGCTGAGCCGAGCTCCCAATGGTGCCGGCCAAGGCGCAGCTGCCGGCGCCTGGCAGCAGCTTGCCGGACTTGGGTCCCCGACGGTCACGTGCAGGGGCCCTAGCGCCAAACCGGTCGCTGCAGTGCAGTGAGCTCAACGGGGAGGCCAGCTAGGTCAGGGCCTCACCGGAAAATAGTCAATGGCGGCGAGTGGCGAGAAGCGAAGTCTGGCGAGGTCGCGACGGCGCATCGGTGGACGAAACCAACAACGGCTTCTCCCTGGAGCTCCACTGCGGCGAGGAAAAGACTGGCACCAAAGAGATTGGCATCGAGGATGGCCGTAGGAGGCTGTCACAGGTGAGGGCTTGCGGCTTCATCGAGGGAGGCGACGGCAACGAGCTCTACTGCACAAAAGTTACCCCAAAACTTGAACTCGAACTCGAACTCCTCGAACTCGAGTTTTGAGGAAAGTCGAAATCCAACGAATCAGTGCGAGAAAGAAGGGGAGGAAGGTGGTGGTGGCTCAGGGATGGAGGGGCACTCCTACTCGCCAAGGGAGGAGGTCCGAGGCACGCTCAGTGGCGTGGCTCCACAGGTAGGTCGCGCGTGGCCTTGTACCGGCGCGTGAGAGAAATGAAAATGAGAGAACTCCTGCGGAGGGAGTAATGGGCATGAGACAACGAGGGGGAGGAGTAAATGCGAGGGGGATGACGTGCCCGACCAGTTGAGACGTGGCGGCGTCGGCTTCAAGGGCCAATGGCCAAGCGCCGCGCTGCCTGCTGTGTTGTCGGCTAGAGGGAGAAGGAGGTGGCCGGGGTCCTGACTGGTGGGACCCGCAAATCTTCTCAAATCCTTATTTTCCACGAAATTTCCAGGGAGCTCTCTGTTTTTTCAGCAACAACCCAAGTTCCTGAGCTCCGATGAATTTTAAAATTTGCAGAGTCGAAGAACTTTTTATAGGGAACAACTTTTCTTTTGGGATCATCTTCAAATTCGAGGAGGATTTAATTCTATAAAATTCAGAATACAGGTAGTTGTTTAAAGGAGTAGATTAATTTGGTACTTTGAATTTTTAGATTTAAATTTTCCAAAAATTCTTTTTAATACCTGATACTCTGTATGATACTCTCGGAGTACCCTTGCATCAGCAGCAGACCCTTCCCAACCTGCTAATATATAGATAAATTGTATATCCGGTGTACAAGCACCAAGAACATTTGTTGCAATATCATTTTTCTTAGAACAGTACCTTGGTTTATCAACTGCTGGAACTCTCACTTTAATGTATGTACTATCAAGAGCACCTAAACAATTCTATAACATGCAAAGGTGTGATCATTAGTCGGTGTATGAAATTAGTAATTTTTATTTCATCTGATGTGCTTTTACCTTAAACTACTTCCACCTTTCCTCCTTACAATTATCTGATATTGGTTGCGGGCTTCTAAGCAGCACTCTCCAAAGCTTAAGAACTGATTGCAACACATTGTTGAAGTGTCGACTTAGTCTCTATGGATCTTTGATAATCTGTCCTCATGGAGCGACTTTTTTCATCCTAAGCTAATATGTGCAGGGACATTGCTACCATTTCCTCAACTCTAACATTTCTAGTATCCCGTAATCTTCCAACATCTCTTAGTAAAGAACACAAAATCCAAAAACATCTCCGATCCATTCAAAATTGTTGGATACACAAGATATCACTTTCATATATGATATCACTCAGATTCTTGATTCAGCTTGCTGGGAAGGTCCTTTCTCTAACGAGTAAAAACCAGTACATGAAAATAACACGTAACGCCATTAATAATTTCATCCTATGACGTCTCATCGGTTGATTGAACAGTAGCATGTCTCTTGTACATAGAGGTAGGGTCATGTTCTGTTAAATAAAATCTAATAAGATGGATATTTTTTTAAAAAAATTATATAAGACAAATCAAAATATGCATCACATTTGGACAATAGCTAGCTTCCTAAATTAAAGGATAAGTCCAAAACACAAGCTGAAATAGATGGTGAAATAAAACATGGCTGTAGAGAAGCAATCAATACCTGAAATGTGCTCTCTTGTAGATCAGAGGCAACAACTCTTGGTTGGCCATGCGCTTCATGCTCATTATGCTTAATGTAAACCTCTAGATAATTGGTCTGATTCAAATACTTCATCATTTCAGAAACTGAATTGTCATCTTTGAGATGGTCTATACCACCAGAATCAAGACTTCGACCAGTAATGGCATAGAATAAAGTATCACCATCTTTGAAGCCAATAGTTTTGGCCAGCTCTACTACATGGTAGTAGGACATTAGGTCCGTGTCAATATTTCGAAAGATGGAGACCTGACCAGCATTGTATGTTAGTGTACCCTCCTTCGAAAAAGAACCCACATGATGCATCAAGATATTGACACAACCTGGAGCCATTATCCCTGTAGATGAACGTAGATAGTACTGCTACTTAATAAGTCAACTAGTAGTAAAAAGCAAGTTACATTGTAGAACAAAAAAAATAATGTAAGGCAGTATAATAAAATTTAATTATTCCTCACACTGGTTAGATGAAGTCATGAGTGCAGAGAATATGCCTCGAATAAGCATTCACTAAATTATCTCTATCTAGAAAAGAAAAAAGTCAACTTAGTACAGATAATCATCAACTCTACAACTGAAATCATGATTTTTAGCTTCCTAGAGCAGAACTAAGTTCTGGGAGCACAAGGGAGCACCGCACTCAAATCAGGCAGGTACTTTGGCAAGGGAAGCAGCACGTACAGCTCCTTTCCACAAGAAATCGAACGAATGTTGAAGCAGTCTGGCGCATCTACTCAACACTCAATCGATCCAAGCTACAAGTCATTTCGGAGAGAGAAATAGAGGCTCATTTCGGAGAGAGAAATAGAGGCGGATGGGCTTGAAGGATAAAGCAAATCATCGATGGAACACAAACCTAGCTAAGGAGCAGCGATTCGAGCGCCTAGGCTGACGTGCAACCGATGGCCACGGCGTCCGAAACTCGTTGTGCTTGGGGACATTCACCTGATGCCAATCGCCGGAGCAGCGACACCGCCGGAGAGACTGGAGGTTGGATCGATGTTTGTGCAAGTAACTGCATGGGTTGCGTTATCTACAACATTTTTTCATGGGCAGAAGTGTAATTTTGCATTGCATCCAGCTGTAACCCGCCCAAACCCACCCCCGCCGCTGGGTTTCGAACACCTGCCTTTTTTCTCTCTCTCTTCTTCAACCTCCGTCACTCCTGATTGGCCAGTCGTATCACGGCCATGCATCACCACTCCACCAACCACCAATCCGTACTAGTGGCCCCGCTCCCGCCATACTACAGGTACCACCCATCTCTCACGTCATAAAATATCCCTTCTCATACACGAGCTTAACTCCGGTCATAGCTCCTTATTTTCTTTTTACATTTCAGCTTTATTTTATTGGGTTAATTATTTTTGTGCCATTACAATTCTTGTTGATCGAAAAAATGCCATTACAATTTACGAAACCCTGCCAGTGCCATTATAATTTCACACTTCTTCGAAATATGCCATTGTATACAAATTCGACCAAAGCAGGCCCACTTTCAGGCGTCGTAGTTTCGTATGATCCGATCTGCCCCTCCCTCACCTGTTTTCTCTCCCATTAGAACGACTGAATTGATTCTCCTGAGCCCCGGTCATTCCCCATCGTTGCTAGGGTTCTTGTGCCCCCCCCCCCCCCCGCCTTCTGCATCATCATCTACCTCGCCGGCTAGCCCAGCTCATTCGCATCCACTGCCAACTTCGCATCTCCCTCATGCTCCGGTCTTCCACTACCGATAGAACCAAAGCAGTGAAGAAGACTAGCTCGATCTGGACTGTAGCACAAATGGAGGCGGCAGAAGTAGCTTGTCCTACCCTGTGAGTAATCATTTTTCTCTGAAATCCATCTACGTTGTGCACAATGTAGGTAGAACTGGGCATTCTTTTGTGGGTTATTGATTGCATTTTATCTTGGTTTTGGTAGGCACAGGTTTACAGTAGATCTTTCTGTGTAAGGCTTTATGAAAATTGACCCAGATGGGAAGAAAATATATACGAAAGGATTCAGTAAGGAATGGGTTGTGGATTGCGATGCATTTTCAATTGATTTTCTTATGACTAGCTTGAGTGCTGAACTGAAATGGGGTTCTGGTCAGAGTGCTATGTTCTGGTTCTTTGATAAAAAAAAATTGGTGAAGATGTCAGGTTTGTGAATATGGGCAAATTGCTACCTTGTTTCACATGTATAAGGAAGAGAAGCGTTTTTAGTTAATTGTGGCGGTGTTTGACAAGGCTGCATGTGTAGACAGTGTTCTATTGCAAGGAAATACAGCATCTGCGTCAGGAGATAAAGAAATACAAGTTCCAAACAAGTCTGTAGCAGCAGCAGTTGCACCAGAAGTTGATTCCGATGATGAAGAAGCATTTGATTTCCCTGATGTGTTTGATCCAACCGAGGAGTATGTTGGAGTGACGATGAGGGCCAATATTTGCCCCATGTTTCATCAAGTCTGGTTGTATTAGGTGAAGGCAATGCAGAATCTTCCCAACAACATGATGACAATGTACTGCCTTGAGGAATTGTCTTGCCTGAGGCTAAAGTAACTAATGAGGATCCTCAGATTTTAACTGTTTTGCATGATTCTAATAACCCAATTATAATGAAGGGTGCAATGTTTCCTGATATAGTGACATTTCGAAAAGCAATTCGACACTATGCTATTCAGAGAGGTTTTAAGTTTGCTGCAGGATTGAAGACTGATACAACAAAATTTATTGCAAGTTGTGCCCATGATGGATGTCCTTGGCGTATTCATGCATCAAGATTGCAAGATGACCGAACAATACAGGTAAGAATCATTGTCCCTAGATGCATATATCATGCTGCTTGTACCATGTTTACTACATTATGATCTGATTTTGTATGTTTAACTATTGCAGATCAAATCAGTACCATTTGACCATGATTGTCCAAGCACCAGACTTCAAACAGGCAACAAGATGGCTACTCAAGGGTGGGTTGCAGATAGGTTGGGTGACTGGATAAAAAAGAATCCACAGAAGAGGGCAAAGAATGCACAAGAAAAACTAGAAGAACAGTATGAGATCAAGTTGAAGTATTCAAAGGTATGAGCAGGTTTGAGGTTAGCACTTAACAAAGTCCATGGAACTTATGAAGAAAGCTTCCCATTGCTTTTTAACTGGAAGGCAGAGATGGAAAAGAAATCACCAGGTTCTGTTATTAAAATTGAGGTAGAATCAGGTAAAAAAAAAAAGCGCTTCAAGAGAATGTTTGTTGCTTTACAACCATGCATAGATGGCTTCTTAGGTGGTTGTAGACCTTACATTGGAGTAGATTCAACAAAACTGAATGGGTATTTCACTGGGCAGTTAGCTTCGGCCACTTCTGTAGATGGTCACAATTGGCTGTTTTATGTTGCATTTGGTATTTTTGATTCAGAAACAGAGGACAACTGGGTGTGGTTCATGAAATTGTTATACAAAGCAGTTGGTAGTCCTACAGGATTAGTCATTTCATCTGATGCTTGCAAGGGTTTAGCAGTAGCTGTTGATGTAGCATTCCCCGAGGCTGAGCATAGAGAGTGCATGAGGCATTTGTATGCTAATTTCATGAAGTATCGTGGTCCTATATTCACTCAACATTTGTACCCAGCTGCAAGGAGTTACACAGAAGATAGGTTTAAGTGGCATTTAAACCAGATTTATCAGTCCCATCCAAATGCTGTCCATTGGCTTCAAACAAATCATACCAGAATTTGGTATAGGGCTGGCTTTTCAGAAGGAAGCAAATGTGACTACCTGACTAATAATATCTCAGAAAGTTTTAACAAGCAAATCAAGCCAGTAAAAGGTCTGCACCTTCATGAGTTGGTTGATGCCCTTAGAGAGATGTTCATGGAGAAAATGGCAATTAGAAGAAAGATTGGAAGGGAGATGCATGATGGAATTTTGCCAAATGTGATGAAGGAGCTGCATAAACAGAGTAGCAGCAACAGAATTGTAAAGGTTGGGAGAGGAGATGATGGGTTTGCAGAAGTTACATTGGTTGGTCTCGATAATGTCACAAGAAGGCACACAGTCAATCTAGTAAACCACACATGTTCATGTAGGCAGTGGCAGCTTACAAGCAAACCATGTGCTCATGCTTTAGCATGGATCTATGCAAATAACTTCAGAATTGAAGATTATGTTCATGACTGTTACTCTGTGCACAAGTTCAGGGCAGCCTATGCTGGAATTATTCCACCAATGACAGATAAGTCACAGTGGCCTAACATGGATCTAGGCTTCAAGGTCTACCTACCTGTGAAAAGAAGAGGCCCAGGAAGACCACGAGTCCAACGCATAAGAGGTACTCTTGAACCTGGGAGGAAGAATGTTAGGTGCAGGAGGTGTGGAGGTTTTGGGCACTTTCAAAAAACTTGTAACCTAGCAGAGACAGAAGATGCAAGTGAACCTGCACTTGGACCTATTACTCTTAAGAAAAGGTATCTTCTCTAGAAACTTATCATTTTCTTTTCTTGAGTTAATCATGTGAACCATATCATTTGTAGGAAGAGGAAGGCTAGCTCTGATGAGGTGCCACATAAAAAAAAAGAAGACACCTAAGAAGAAGAAGAAGAAGACACCTATGAAAAAGAAGACCCAAGCTGCAGCTAGCAACCCATCTACGAGAGTTGTTAGAAGTCTCATTGATTGGCTAAGCAGTTGATGTGTTTCCTTAAGTAGCACTAGTTATTTTGTGCCCTGTATCTCGACTTGTGATGAACAAGTTCATTGTGAACCTGTATGCGCACCTGTATGCGCTATTTGGTAAACTTGTAAGCGCTATTTCGTGAACTTGTAAGCGCACCTGGATGTGTTGAACCTGTATGCGCACCTGAACATGTTATGAAGCTGTTATGTACCTTGCCATATCTCTGATGTTGTGTTCTAAATTTCTGGCACAAATAATGATAGTGTTTTCATACAATTACATGACTATAAAGCTTATAGTTTTTATACAACTGCAATGATAAAGCCAAGTACACACCCGACACAACATGTAACAATAGAGGATCTATCCAGTACAATTCCTTTGTTCAATTTCAGCACCATTGAATTGAGCTTTGCCATTTCTCGCTTCAGTGATTCAATCTCCTGCTTTAGTCTCCAATTCTGCTCCTGCAACTCCAAAATTTCATTTCTTGTGCCTCCAAATTTTCCTGATTCATTGGTCCAGCTTCTTGCATCTCCATGTTGCTCATGTTTTAGTGCACCTACCCTGCGTTGCATGACTTCATGCTTCAGTGTTCCAGCCTGTCCTTGCAGTGCATTGCGTCTCAGGTACCTGATGTACTCATTCTCCCATTTGAAGAATGAACAACTTGTTGGAACATCCTGAAAAAAACCAATAAACCTACTCAAATTTGTGCAAACATCAGGATAAAGATTTCATGTAACACACCTGTATATTATTTTCACACTTGTAAAATGTCTTGCCATATGTTGCTGTCTGCTTGCTCTTCAACCTGATAACAGGAATCCGACAGTTTGGGCACTCAACCAGAGGAAGATCCTTCACATCACTCCAGGTTCCCCATGGTGACTCCATCTTCCTTGACCGCAGATGTGGAAGGCACGTCGGGCTTGGGTACCGCGGTGAAGGGTGCCAGTGCTGGAGGTGATGGCTACGGGCACGGGCGTGGAGGGGATAGGGCCTGAGTGCAGCCGTTGACAGGGAGGTGAGCACGGCCACACGCGACCAGGACAGAGGAGCTAGGGTTCTTGCTACGATGGAGAATGACCGAGGCTCAGGAGAATCAATCCAGTCGTTTCCAATGGGAGAGAAAACAGGTGAGGGAGGGGCAGATCGAACCATACGAAACTACGGCACCTGAAAGTGAGCCTGCTTTGGCCGGATTTGTATACAATGGCATATTTCGAAGAAGTGTAAAATTATAATGGCACTTTCAGGGTTTTGCGAATTGTAATGACATTTTTTCGATCAACAAGAATTGTAATGGCACAAAAATAATTAACCCTATTTTATTAGATAAAGGGTTAATAATATCTACCGCTTAGAAAAAAATTTAGGCCATGCACTTAGCACCATTTTCCCGTGGGTAGGTATCCATATTATAGTTGTAATTATGTGGAGTAAATAGCATTTTTTTCTATGCATCAGTGTCCAATGTTTGCATCAGTTAGAAGACAAGAGAAAAAAATGTAAATCTGACACAATAGTTGTTAGTATCAGCTTAATGATATTCATAGATAAAGAATTCCCTAGTATCTCTTTCCATTTTAGTGTCACTTTGCCCTTTTTCATTTCATCCATAAAAGCAATAGTGGGAGCCTGTCCTGAAGTTTTCCATGTCAAAACAAAATTATAGCCGAACTGAGACTGTATATGTCAATCGTTCTTTTTTTTTATGTGAATTTTAGAATTGCATACGTATTAAATGGGGAACACAGCAGCATAGTATACCACATATAAGTACTCAATCATAGCAAAGCAAGAAATGAAGAACGTATTCTACGCGAAAGTAAAAGAATCGCAAGTACGAGTCCCTCTAGGAACGGATGGGGGAAGCGTGATCCTTGCGTATCCATCGACGAAATTCATCACAATCGACGCCTGTACAGAGGAGAGGAGCCCGGGCGAACCTTTCCTGACAGGAAGCGCCTCGCCCTCCCGATCCGCGTTGTCGCAGAGGTCGACGACGTCCAGCGACTTCACGCGCTCCCTCTTACTCCCGCACATGCGGGGAGGGGTCGTCGCGGCAGCCGCAGCAGCCGCCGCCGCGGGGTTGTCGGCGCCGACCTCCACGGGGCGCGCGGCCTCGCAGATTTCGCAGGAGGCATTGCAGAAGGAGTTGATGAACGTGCACCAGGGGCAGGACCACTCCGATGTACCAGCCGGTAGCGGCCTCGCCGGAGAGTTGGAGGGGGAGGACATAGGAGGGAGGGGAGGTGGGGATTCTTTTGGTGTCGGGAGGCGGCCGAAAATGTGAAGGGTTTCTTTTCGAATTTGAATTCGAGTGTGTTTTTTTTTTTTTTGACCAGGAGTGTGGCTTTTCAGAACAGCAGTTACGGGTTTTGTTCCTCAGCTGGTCACCAAGTTCACAAAACAAAACCATTCTCCTGGTCTAGACACAGCTTCACACGGTTTTATGAACAAAATTGAAATTTAAAAATTGGAAAACAAAATAAAACTGTTTAGTAAATCAGGAATCGAACAATTTTTTTTTACATTTTCAGGTTTGGTCGCATATGCTTCGGTGAATTGAAAAAGAAACAATTTTATCTATACTATTACTTTAATTGTATTTTTAATCTATCCCACCATATTAGGTCAATGATAGGTAAGACACGTGTCATTGACTAGCTTGATAGCATAGATGAAAAATGCATTTAAAATAATGGTATGAATGCAAATAGCTCATTGAAAAAAACTGATCAGCTAGCTATCTGAATCTATCAATACTATATCATTTCACCAATTTCACCTAAATTTCAATTTTTAATTTCAAACAATTTTTGTTAGGTAATTTCAGCCTCGCTAATCACACTATAAATGGAAATGGGATTCTGAAGATTCAGGGCCCATTATGGGTTACAAGATACTTCATCCGTTCTTTAATTTATGTCGCCGTTGACTTCCAATATCAACTTTGATTATTCATTTTATCAAAAAATTAGTTCAAATGTGTAAAATTTTAAGTTGTGATTCAAATAACTATAATGATAAATGAAATTATAACAAAATATATAATATTTATTAAAATTTTTTGAATTAGACGAATGGTCAAAGTTAGAGTTAGAAGTCAACGGCGACAACAATTAAAAAATAGAGGGAGTATTTGGTATATTTTTTGTTGAAACATGCATCCTATGGTGTGTTTGATATGGTTTTAGATTCTATGAGAAATAGAAATATTTCAATTTTAGCCTGAAATGTTCCTACTCAGAAACAGAGTCGCTTCAAAAATCATTTGACAAATTTTAGTGATTCAGGTTTGTCGGCGTTTCGTATGGTCGGTATAGTAAAATTTGTGTATCAGAGGGGGATTCTTGCTCGCTCTTCGTTGAGGTGGCTTAGTGTATGAAAGACTCAAAAGGTTTTTACTTGATTTGGCCATAACGGAGACGTAATACCGTACGTTCAGGGATCAAAATGTACCGTATATACTTGAGAATGTGTTACACGGAGATAGAGTTCTCGCTCGAGCAAGAATCCTAGGGCGTAGAGTATGTTTCTGCGTGTCAACTCATGTCTTGCTCCTACTTGTCTCCAAGAATCTCCAGTATGATCTTATAAGGGGACGAGGTCAGGGTTATATAGCTTGAAGCGTACAGAATAGGCGACCCTCTGATAGGTGGAGCTATGAGCATCTCGAAGTTGATTTCCTGACAGTTTCTAGGTCGCCAGGTTATCTTGTTGTTATTCTCGTCTTCTTCCTTTACTTAGCGCTGAAGGGACAAAGTCAGCTTTTCATTCACCGCCCAGCAGACAGGTTCTGCCACACAGTGTCAAGAATTTTCGTACTGTCGAAGGTTAGTCGCCGAAGGTGGTTGCCTGACCCAAGGGTCGAATAGGTAAAGCGATTACCCGACCCTGAGATCGATCAGAGGAGTGGCATCCAACCCCTAGAGGTCGGATGAGCCTTGGTCTAGTGGAGTTGATTCATGACTTATGAAGTGATGAGCAGCTCTTCGTTGTTGGACTTGTTGATTGGACTGAAATTGTAGATATCTGAGGTATACGATTTCGACAAGGTTAATGAAAGTTGCTTAGAGGGGGTGAATAGGCAACGACCTGAAATTCGAGTCTCAAAAACAATTTGATCCGTAAAAACAGAGTGTGAACTAATCCAGTCCTTGCAGATAAGTCCGCTGGTTGCAGTGGAAAAAATAAATCAAACACAAATTACAAGAGAGACAAGAGACACAACGATTTTTGACCGAAGTTTAGCTCCACACAAAAGCTTACGTCTCCGTTGAGGAGTCCACAAAGGACCGGGTTGCACTCAACCCTAAATCTCTCCGAGTGACCACAAAAATTAACTTAGTTTTTTCACTAAATCGAAAAGGGGGTGATACAAACCTCTTGTATTTTACCACAATGGTCTTGATGGATTCTGAGCGACACCTAGCTGTTTAGGAGACGAATCTCCAAGAGTAATAGGTCCTGCAACTCCTGTAATGAAAAGAGAATGAAAGAACTCACACTCTGCTCTTCTTTCAATCAAAACCTTACGGGATTCAATGAAGAACGAGTGGAGTAGGAGAAGTGGATCTCAGAGCGTGATTTGAAAAGATATGCAAGATTTTGGTAACCATAAGACGTGAGGGAAGGGGGATTATATAGATCAATTAAGGATGACCTTTCAAAAATATCAGGAGCATACTAGTCCAAAAGTCCGGACAAATGCGAACATCGAGCTCAACGGTAACATAGTCATCTCTCTGGAGTCCGCAGAGGGCACAGACAAGTCCGCTAGCAGACTAGTCTGGCCGAGCGGACAAGTCTGGTCAAGCCGCGGTGTAACTGCTCTAGAGTTCGCCCGCCCAGCGGACAAGTCCGAAGAGTAACGGGATGCTCATTCTCTGGAGTCCGTAGGCCTTAACGGATAAGTTCGAGCCCGGATTAGTCCGGCTCTGTTGAAGGGGACAACATTTTGGAGTCCGCAGCTTGACTCGGACATGTTCGGTGCCGGATAAGTCCGGGGTGAGCTGTGTGCTCCCTCTCTGAAGTTCGACCACTGGACGGACAAGTTCGGAGCCAGTAAACAAACTAAAACTATTAAGATGGAGATAGAATGAGAAAGTTTGATTACTTAACCATTTTTAAAATAGAAAATGCTGAACCTTTTGATAGTACGGTGTTTTTGTGACTAAAGAAAATATAAACACTATAAACACCGGAGCCATGGAGCCAACAATACTCTTTTCCTTTTTAGAGGTTGATAAACATCCATAAACTTAGTTTCAGTACACATACTCACAGAATGCCATCAAATGTTTCTATTGTTTGTCACAATTAATTCTAAAATTCATAAAAGATCCTAGATGCACTTTCAATCTATGTGAGCAAGAGAATTGAAATTACCCCTAGACCCTTGACCTCTTGTTTTGTTTTCATAAACCTTTCTTATTTAATTGCTATCTGGAATCCCATAAATAATAAGAACGAAAAGGAAAAGGAAATACAATTTTTTTTTGAGAGGAAAAGGAAATACAGCTTATGAGCTTCATTTTGGTGAGCCCGTTAGGCCCAGCCCACCGCCACGTCCTATCTTCTTCCTCGAGAGGCCGCTTGACTGGATTCAACGATGGGCTTCATTGGCTGCGTGATTCCAGCAGACGGGCAGCGGCTAGCAGCGGAACGTCTGGGGCTGGAGAGGCAGCACACAGAAGGCGGCCGGATGGGAGAACGTCCAGGGCTGTATTGGCTGTGGGTGCTATGGCTTCCAGCAGACGGGCACCGGCTGGCTGTGAAAAAGTTGCGACGAAGCAGCTTCGGTGAAAAATGGCATTTTCTACATAAATACGTGCAACTTGCAGTTCAATCCAGAAGCGCTCTACGCGATTTGCCAGCGAAACATCATCTTGTTCATTCCATGGCTGTAGGCCAATTCATCGAATCGTTTATTCAGATTCTCGATCGAAACATTTCTTTCTAGAGAGAGAGCACAGCATTTTGCGGTGCCTAATGCCCCTCGTCATTTTCAATTTCCACGATATAATACAAATTCATTGAGAATTGTTTTTGTTTGATATCTATCATAAGAATAGAGTTAAATAGCCATACTGTATGCCCATGTTAAAAAATATATCAAAAAGTCTGAAGAACTTCAAAATTTCTAAGTATAGAGAGTATACATCGATACATCGCTAATTGAAAAAATTATAGAACAGGGAGTTTGGGATTTCTCTCTTTGACGTCAATGCCACATCCAAAGTCATGAGCATGATTCAAAAAATCGTTTTGCACTCATCTGAGTGTGTTCAGGGGCGGAGCTTGCATGTAACTACCGGTGTCACATGACCCCGACGAATTTCAGCAATTTCAGTGAAAATCACTGTTCAAGGTTGATCATTTAGCTTAATTGACCCCGTTGAAAAAGCGTCTGACCCCGGCGGCGTTGCTGGCTAGCTCCGCCCCTGTGAGTGTTGAATGGTTGATGATAGCGTCAAAACATCTAGAAATGTGGGGAAATTCGTAAGTGAATGGTACTAATTTTCGGATCCATAAAATTTTAACATAACAAAAAAATGTGTAATGTCATTTTATTAAAATATGATTACCTTCGTTCGCCAAAAGCCAAAGATGACTTATTATGGAGTATATTGTAGTAGCAGTGGACAGTTCTTTGTCAATCATTGGTAGCTGTATGAGAGATGGGAAATAATTTTTTTCAGGAATGAAGTGTCAAACTGTGCTATAAAAAAAATATGCTATGGAGAAATTTGTATAGGATTAATTTGATACATACCATTACAATTTTGTGAAATTTAAAATATGTCATTCGAACCCACGTGTCATTTTTTTGCAGGGCCTTATCTGTGATTAACATATGAATGACATATTTCAAAGTTTGCAAAATTGTAATGGCATGTATCAAATTCACCCATTTGTATAAGGTGGACTGTAAACGCATAGTACGAAGTGAAAAACTGTAATATAGAAATTTTGTGTAAACTAAACTATAAATATATGAACATATGCATGTGATATGGTAATTCTATAATGTCAGACATGCATTAAGAAAAAAAAAACTTTCCTAGAGCAAACAGATAATTTTTTTTAAAGGATAGAAACACACAGTAAAAGTAGGGTGTATAAATAATAGGAGAAGGCAATAGGAGCATGAGATAGGAAGTAATATGTGTAGATGAAAACAACAATCAAACTGATACTCCTAGATAATATAGTTGCATTTAGTACAGTGTAAAACACACCAATCCAATAAATAAAGAGAGAATTCCTTTCTTGACCTTAAAAAAGTCAGTGCTTCTTTTCTTTGCCTTTTTTTGTTTGAACTTCCCTTTAAGGTCATAAACTAATATTTGGTTCTTTTCTTGGCCATTCCGTCAGTTTAAGCCCCTAACGGTGTTAAGTAAGGTGAATTGACCATTTTACCCCTCATATAAATAACCAATATAATTCCATAGTGTAAACTATTTTAAAAATATATTTCTATTAAAATGGAAATTGCAAATAGAATTTATGTTTAAATATGGTTTACACTCAGATTATCATAATTGCAAATGAAAATTATGCTTGTTTATTAATATCAGGGTAAAATGGTCATTTCATCCTTAACACCATTAACGGCTTACGGAAAGGCCCAGAAAGGAACCAAATATAATTTTCTGTCTTTAAAAGTAAGTTCAGATGTAAAAAGGTTAAGAAAAGAAGCACTGACTTTTTTAGTCAAGAAAGGAATTATCTCATAAATAAAATACATGTTGTGCGACCTGGACAAATGGAAAAAAGGAAACGACGGAAGATATGGAGAAAAAATGAACCTACTTTTTTCATAATCTGCATAGGGACCTTTCGCTTTTGGCACACACGATATTCTGTGAGTATAATAAAACAGAAAATAAAAAAATGGATAATGAAATTGGAGTAAGGTCCAGTGCACTGGAAACAGGAAGCATAGAAACAGTAGGAACTTAAGGAAGTAAAATAGTGTACATGTTATTCTGTCAGTAAAATAAAACAGAAAGGAAAAAAATGGGTAGTGAAACTGTAGCAAGATCTAGTGCACTGGAAACAGGAAGCATAGAGGCAGAAAAAAATTAAGAAACTAAAATAGCATTAGCAATTCCATTGCAATTAAGATTTGGTGTGTACATGAGGAATTACAACGGTGGGCAAATTGAAATGAATAAGAGGCTGGATTTAAATAATTGGCAAAGTATATAATAGGCAATATATTATATGGCACTTCTATAATGTCAGACATGCATGAAGAATAAAAAAAGACCTAACAGAAGATCAGTTTCCTTGCGCAAGAAGTAAGGATGCGTTTGGTTCACATAATTGTAACGTAATCCAATTACAAAAGTATTTAATTACGTTAGTATCCGTTTGTTTGACTCCCAACATAGTCGAATACCACTGTAATAGGATACCAGCCTATAAAAAATTGATACACCTCTTTCCCCACCTCAATCAAATTGATTCCAGTCAATAGATATCAGTCTTCGGCACCGCGCGATGTCCACGAAGTTGCAGAGCATCTCGGTGCCGGCGAAGATGGCCTCCACAGCGGCGACAGCCAGACCACCGCCGCTCCCCCTCACAGCCTCATCGGCTCAGGCAGCTTGACATAGACTTCGAGCGGCTGCTGGGGATGGCGGCGGCCGAGGCGCGCAAGGGTGGCGGCGGTCGCGCCGGGCGGAGCGGGCAGCAGGCCGGCTGGGGCGCATG